>JAHWFP010116543.1:0-17725 GCA_023313725.1 Lithobius niger | reverse complement strand
AAACACTGTGTTAGCCTGAGTGAGAGACGTGCAGAAAGGTTAGAGGATTAAATGTTAAGGGTAGATGGGAGGATGGAAGGGGGCATGAGAGGTTGACATATCATAGCATATAAGAAATCTATCCAAAACTGTTACCCATTCAGCCCAGTATGCTGATAAACACTGATAGTCTGAGAGAGAGAGAAGTACAGTAAGGTTAAAGGATTACATTAAGGATAAGATTAGGAAATGGTGGACTGGGGACGCAATATGTTGCTGAAGCTTCGCAGAATAAGAAATGTATCTGAAGTGGTGCAAATTTAGCCAAGCTTGTCGAAAAACGCTATAATAACTTTAGTGAGAGACGCGAGTGGATGGATTTATTGAGGTCGGAAAACATTGCAAAAATATGCTGTAAGTGCTTACAACCCACAACACTAATGCTCCGAGTGTGACGTACTGGCTGTCATAGGAAACAATTAATTAAAACTCATGCAAACTTGTGTCAGCTTAAGAAACTTGTGCACACCTGCAACACAATCATAAGGCACAAAAATGCACCGCAAACGCAAAATAAGAAACGCGATGAAAAAAGCTGTAACATGACACATAATACGCATCAAAGTGCGAAAAATAAAGGCATAAAAGCAATAAAAAACCTTAATTACTTGAAAATGTTGTAAATATTGTTGAACACAAAATTTTAAGTATATTTTCAAGGGACACATTACTGATATCCAGTAGCCACAGAAAAAGTCATTTCTAAAAATGATTAATTTCAGTAATTTCTTTTCTGTAGCTAGGCACGTTATTTTAAAATTGCTGCATTTATTCAGTTTTCTTTAGTAATTTTTTGATTGATGACATATCAATAAATTGAGTCACACCTTGTGTGGTAGTTGGTTACTGAACCAGTTGAAGTTTGTTTATGTTAAATATGTAGAAGTTAATTAATATTCAGTAAACGCAAATGGCGGACTTGGTATGACACCTGCTGTTGAAAGTTTTGGAATGAACGACCACGTTGCTTTTTTAAAAGGCATTTACGCTAACAATTTTCTTTAAGAGTTAAACAGCAGGATCAATGGTATTCATGTAAGTCCCACTCCAGCACGTAATACAGCATTGTGGGTTCGACTGCTCCATCTGGCGGTGGACGAACTATTCCGCCTCTCAAACTGAATGGTGGATTTACAACTGATACCCTTGACAAAGCAAACGTCCTTAGTTATGAGTTTTCAAAGAATTTCATCGCACATTCTCCCAGCACTGCAGTGTGGCATGGCAAGACAAATTGCTTGAATTGCCCCCCTTTAACATTAAATGCTGAGGATGTACTTATGTCTTTATCACATATCAAGCCTAGCAAAGCGGTGGGCCCAGATGACTTTTCTGCATTTTTTTAATAAAGAGATTAAATATCAAATTTGTATCCAATTATCATGGATCTTTAACCTTTCACTCAATTCCAGCTGTCTCCCCACTATATGGAAGGCCGCCAATATTAGTCCTATAAATAAGAAAGGTGAAGCTTCCCACCCTGGAAACTACAGACCTATTGCCTTGACTTGTGTGCCCTGTACGCTGCTCGAGGGTTTAATTAGGAAAAACATGTTTTCCTTTATTGAGAATTGTAATTTGTTGTCAAACGATCAGTTTGGGTTTTTGCCTGAACTTTCTACTTTCATCCAGCTCTTATTGGCACTTGACGACTGGACTAACTCTGTTGACGCAGGTATCCCTGTTGACGTCGTTTTCGTTAACTTTGCTAAAGCATTTGAGTCGGTTTCGCACCTTAAACTTTTGGCCAAGTTGGAATGCCTCGGCTTTAGAGGAAATCTCTGGTCTTGGCTGGCCGACTTTTTGATTGGTAGAAGTCAGTGTGTTACAGAGACATTGTCTGACCCTGTCATTGTTCGTAGCGGGGTACCGCAGGGGTCAGTATTGGGCCCGTTACTTTTTATTTTATATCGCAACGATCTTTCAGCAAAACATGATGATTCTACTTTAAAAAAATTCGCAGACGACCTAAAATTGTATTCCCAAGTGGTAGATAGTGACACGTTTTTTGGTTTCCAATCAGAGATTGACAACCTTCAGTCCTGGTCGGCGACATGGCAATTACCGATCGCTCCCCTCAAATCCTTTGTCATGCATGTGGGTTACCATAACCTCCATTTAGGCTACTCTCTGTGTGCTCAGTGTTGAAACAAGTCAAATCAGTAAAGAATCTTGGGGTTTGGTTTACTCACGACCTTAAGTTTTCAGATCACTGCAACCAAATTGTCAATGTAGCCCGTAAACGTTCTGCAATGATAAATAATTTTTTTTAATCTGGTGACAGAAAAACTCTTGTTTGGGCCTTTAAGGTATACGTGCGACCGTTATTTGAATATGCCAGCCAGGTTTGGTCACCCTATCTAGTGAAGGATATTGTTAACATTGAATCTGTTCAACGCAGTTTTACCAAGTCATTGCACGGCACTCGCCACCTTTCTTATCATCAGCGTCTAAATCTGCTTAACATGGATTCCCTCGAATTGCGCAGGCTGTAAAGCTGACCTAAATTTCATTTATATTTTGTTACAGGGCGACTTGCGCCGACTTGGTGATTGTCTCTTTGAGCTCCGATCATCTGATCGTACTCGTGGCCACCCTCTTAAGTTGGTCGTGAAACGCTGCAGCTTAAATTGCCGTAAGTTCTTCTTTTCGGATAGAGTCGTTTACCCCTGGAACGCATTGCCCAGGGATATCGTTCTTGCCCCTTCCATTGAGGTTTTTAAACGTAGGTTAAAGGAAATTGACCTTGGTGAGTACTTGCAGTGTTTTTAACTTTTTATTGAACATTAACTTTTATATGATATTATGTTTGGTAGATTTGTTTTGATTTATATTTACCTTTATCATCCCTTATGAGATTTTACTTGTACGTATTTTATTATTCTTTTCTTGCAATTTTTAGCTTTGTACCTGGACCAATATTAGTGGCACCTGAATTTATGCCCTTTTGTATTCCTTTCTCCTTCTGAGAATAAATATATCTTATCTTATAAAACAAAACAGTTTAAGCGTCTTCAATGAAACATACTTCATAATACATTTTGCAGAAGTGCAGTTGCAGTCAAATGATAAATATACCAATTTGATTCGTCTTTATGGCTAAGGTGACACCAAGTTAGCAAGCTTCATTAGTTTTTTGAATTGATGGGCAGTTATAGGGTCAGTTATAGGGCAGTTATAGGGCAGTTATAGGGTCGAGTAATTGTTCATTTCTAGACTATCAATAAGATTTATAACAGATCTTAAAAATCATAATAATAAAAAAATAAATTATGAAAGAAAATAATTTAATGAGTGTTGAGGATCTTAAAGTCTTCGTAACACTTTTAACGTATTTCTTTGCACTAAAAACGAAATATGATAAGTGAAATCATAGTACAATTATAGTCAGAAGAACAACTTTATCTAATCCACTCTGGAGAAAATTATATGGAAAAATGCGAAAAAAACTACTATGCAAATCATTTGTTCAACAATTTCCCTGATAACTTGAATAACATCAAAACGTTCTTAGAATTAAAAAATAAACTGAAGATAAGACTTGCTAGCAGAAAGTGTTTTTGAAACTCATATTTACTGTACCTACGTGTATTTTAACAAACCACTGCACCATGATGACATTATTTACTTTTTAAGTGATGATAATATTGTAAGTGTGTTATTCCACTTCTTAATGCACTAATTGCTTTTTAATGTTATTTTTCATATATATAACGAGTTTTTACTTTGAAAATGTAAACCGTTGCTAACATAAATAAGCATTTTCGCATGCTTCGTGTTATCTATAATTAATTTTTTTTAATAGTAATAATAACTGGTTCGCTCCACTCCTTGATAGAAAAGTTGCCATAATTGCTATTTGTCACGTTTATGGTAAGCAGTTTTTCAATAAACCAGTCTTCAGTTAGTGAAAAATCACATCCAATTGTAACAGATGTTCTTTTTTTTATTTTTGTTACTAAGAAGAAGTGCAGCATCATTGGTGAAAGTGATAATACTATAGTTAGCGTTTAAGTTGTAACTATGGGTAATGAGAACAAGAAATAGAAGTGGTCCTAAAAGTAAACCTTGAGGCACACCTATAGTCTCCAATATGCTGTCACTGTACTGATTCCAGACTTTTGTGCATTGTGACCTCATAAGTCTTTTGTGGTAACCAGTGTCAAATGCTTTCAGGTCATCAGGTCAAGAAAACTTTCAAAGGCAATATATGGTAGAGTCCGACACCGTTTAAGTCCACGAAAAACATTTTTACAACATCTTCTGTGCTGTACTTCTTTTGAATTTCGTTCTGATTGGTGTGAAGCATGTTGTTTTTATTTCAAAAAATCAAATAAGTGTGTGTTCGGATAGCTTGGATTAAACAGAAAATAAAGTAATAAGGCTGTAAATGTTTGGCTCCCTGTGGCTCCCTTTCTTGTTTTAAAATATGAGGAAACATTTCATCAATAAACGAAATACTGAAAAGCTGGGCAGAAATAGGAGTAACAATACTCTTAGCCTACTTAATGCTTTCCGTAGTAAAGCCGTCAAATTCACAACTTTTGCCGAGATCAAGTGAGTTGATTAGAATATTAATTTCCAGCTCAGCGCATAAGTAAGAAAAAAAGAATGGTTAGCTGATGGTGGCAGATATTTACTCGTCCGATTACTGATCAGTCTTGGTGGACATATTCGTACGAATGTTCGAGCAAACTAGTTAAATTCGTTTGTGGGAAAGTCTTTGATTAATATGTAGATTAATTGAAGCAACGTTAACAATAATTTCAGCGGGGTAAGTTAGCTTAAAAAAAACTATACCCAGAAAACTACACCCTAAATAAGAAATTCAGATAGTCGGGTTTAAGGTCTGAAAATCAGGAGAGGGAGGGTGGTAATTCGAACGTAGACCGCATTATATTTGTATTTTGAGCTGAATATTCTCAAGGATAAACTCGTCCAACATTAGAAGTTGAAGCAGACAGCATTTTCAACTGACTTGTAAGGCAGCTATTTGTATATTTTCAAGAATTCTTCCACCGAGAATGCCCATGCCCCCATCCTTCTATTTTATCTCTGTCGACAAAACTGTTTCTAAAAATTGGGGGGGGGGGACACTGTAGCCAGCAGCACAAGCGAGTAAAAACAAAACCGTATATTTCGGTTTCAAATTTGGCAAGCACGCGATACCTTCAACAGAGTACAGTAAAAAGTTAAAACACCTTACATTTGTACATTACAGGGTTGGCCGAACTGCAGGTGAACTGCATTGGCACTAAAAGAACAAACATATTGCCAGATAAATGATTTAAAACAACTATCCTAAAAAGTTAAACGTAAATAATAAGTACTTAGGATATTTGTTTTAAATTATTCATCAGGCAATATGTTTGTTATTTTAGTGCCAATGCAGTTCACCTGAATGCCACTTCGGCCACACTTGTAATGTACATATGTAAGGTGTTTTAACTTTTTACTGTGCTCTGATGAAGGTATCGCGTGCTTGCCACATTTGATACCGAAATATAAGATGTTCACTCGCTTGTGCTGCTGGCTACAGAGTTTTTATCCCAGTTCTCCTTATTGCACACACCATTTTTTGTTTCTAAAAATATACAAATACAATCCATTCTAACTGTTAAACATCGATGATCACTTACTGACATGAAATATTCGCTAATACTGCACTATCTTGAAAATACTTCTTTAAACACCTCTGATGCGTTTCTTCGTCTGTGCACGGATTTGTACGAGTATTCAAATAAGTGAACTAAAAAAGAAAAGAAAGAAATGCAGTGGCTAAATGCAGGGTTAAATAAATATGCATAAATCTTAGTAACTTATATAAAGGAACGAGGTTAAGCGGGCCTACAAAAATCCTAAACTAGAAATAACATGGTACATTAAGCCAACTTTATAGTGTCTGCGGCCTATCTTGAGTTCTCCGCAGAACGAACACAGATAATCGATTGTACGTTTTCAGTAGCAGAGTGCCTTGTTGATATCCAAGATGGTTACAAAAACAATGGCGGCCATCGATTAAAGCCACACCATCCAGGAAGACGTAGCCGATCACAAAATAATTGCAGGACTCAAGATACACTACACACACAATAGACAGACTGTTACGTGTCATCAGGGGCGTTATCCGGATTCGAACTATGGCAGCTCATTCCGTCGCTAGATGACTCACATAACACTTTTATTACTACTCCAACTCCTCTTCTGTCATAAATATGACTCACTATAACCGTTATTAAGGTCATGCCACTCCGAAAAGGAAGCAACCTGTAGTGCAGATGCTGCTTCCTGTACTACGTTCATTCTAGTGCGTGATATTTGCTGTTTGGTTTGTTTTAAGTTTGTCCTTTAAGAAAACAAATTTGTTGAATCTCTTCAAAACAAAAATAGACAGTTCCTTTACGAGAATTTTAGACTTTAAGTTAATTTTATGTTGTACTAGCATCGTACCTGGCTTCGCCCGGGGATTTGTTTGACCCGTGTTTGTTTTCCAGTATTCGCTCGATGCTGCCTGATCATTCACTGCAACAGTCGATTTTTGTTTGTGAACACTCCCCCTTTCCGCCAATCCTCTCCCTCCACTCTGCCCTCCTCCTTTTATCTCGTCCTCTCTCTCTCCTCTTGGTTTCCTTCCCTTTCTCCTCTTTGCTATACGTAGTTGAACACGTACCCGGCTCCCGGCTCCCGTGCTTGTTTGTTTGTTCTCTTCTAGGTTCAGTTAATGCGTAATCGTATGCTTAATGGTGACAGCTCACTTCCCCCCCCCCCTCACTCCCAGTCTTTCGCTGTGGCTTAAGCGATGCGTACCGTGTGAAAAAAAAGTGTGCATGACGTCATGTAATACTTGCCCTTTAGATTACCACGATGTTTAGTTAGAAGGATAATTGTTAGAGCAAATTGTTAGTCGTGCCAATTTCAACTTCTTTTCAGGGCAACAACGTCCCAGTTTCAACTTCATGCCAAAGAATTGACACACTCGCACGTTTTCATTGTTCCCCTTCCGGGGGTCGTTGCGGTTGCTTCATTTCTGCTATGAGACTTTGGTTTATAATCTAAGATAAAATCTATTTAGTTGAAGCAGTCGGCAGGGATAAGCGACACATGTTATATTGCAATTTTATCACAATATGCGAATCACTACAACAGTGCTATGGAAATCTTTTCGGGTTTTACAATAATTGCAGATCAATTGCTCAATGAGTAAAATCAAAACACAAGTTTCTAAATCTTCGAATGTTAATAATAAATCAAAAACTTAGTTTAGGCAAAGTCTGATTGGCTTTTGAATTAATTACCTTTACTGTATTTAGATTTTTAATACTTTTAAAATACGGTAACTGATGTAAAATCAAAAAAGCAAATGTGTGGGCCAAGTTTATCTTCCTGCGTCTAACTTATACTTAAGTCCACTGAATAACTACGACTTTCTACATTCATCGAGTGCAAGATGGCTGAAATAACCCAATATAAATACCGCCGAGTTACGGTATCGCCATAATCGTACGTCGAAAATTCAATTTAGCCTGTCCATTTTAGCAAGATCAATATCATACCAGAAAAGCATCGTCTGGCAGGATGTATTTTATTTTCAGACTTATTGATACCTAAGTTGTTTACGTATATTATTGTTCAGTAAAGTGTACAGACTACAAAGAGGGCAGGGGCCCACTTTTGTAAAAGGGCACGCTGAGGTTTTTTTTTTCCTGGCGGCCTTTTTTTTTTTGCTCGTCAGTCCTTTTTTTCTACCCTTCTTTAAGCTTGTCTCTTTTTTTTTACCATTTATGCCTTTTTCTGCCCCTTTCTGCCTTTTTTAGGCCTCTAGGCCTTTTCTCTGGTTGCAGCACGAGCATTTATTGGTTCAGAAAACCATTTGGGCATATTTTTTTTTTTACAAAAAAGGTAAAAAGGGCATTTTTCCAAAAAGCAATGCCACCCTGCCCCCTCGTGTGCACGCCACTGTTCTTGTTCTTGTGAATACTACAACTGTTAGCTTACCTCGGTTGCTGTTAACGGAATTCTCTCTGTCGTATTAGGTATTAGATCAATAGTCATAACATCGCTATTAAAATCGACACTTTTCCATAAAGGCTCTGCCATATCTTCATGAAAGAAGACCTGGAGAATAAAATCATGACTGGTACAATTATCAAATTTATATCCCTAAAAATTGAAACGACCAGCATGGAATTATAGATATTTTATTTTTGAAGGTGTTTCACGTATCTGACTGAGGGTCTCTTCCACCCTCAAAAATATGAGTTCTGAAGTTACCCCCCCCCCTCCCCCAATACGAGTCATGAACCTTCAAATTAAAAATCCACTCAATCCTGCCCTTGCATTTGATTTTACTGGCACAATGGTCGTCCTATTAAAATTCTTATTTGAATCGAAAGATAGTAATTAATAAAATGGTTATCTGAATTTAATTTAAACAAATTATCGAATGGTACAATTAATAACTCTGGTGCAGCCACTCATATTGCTAAAATAAAAACTGATTATGGGTTGAAATGGCAGAAGTTTTAATTCTGAAGGTCTTCCACACCCCAGGCGGAGAGCTCTTCAGTTCCTAATGCTCTGGCTCCTGAAGTTGTCCTAGTTCGAGGCATGAAAGGAATTCAAAATAAAATTCCTTTATACCCTGTCCTTACGCCTGAATTTATTCGTACAATTATCGTCATAATAAAAATTGTAATTTGAATTAATTTTAAATAAACGCATTTACTTAAAAGTAAAGAGAATCATACAAATTAAAACTTTACACACAGAAGAAAATCGAAAAACGTTCAAGTAAAAGTGTGATTCTACTGATGAACTCGGAATGTATTTTGATAACCGAATATCTAAATCTGCTTTCCCATTCTGCTTCCAAAACAGATCGTGATAGTAATGTTTAAAAATAAGACATATAAGCTACACGAGTTTTAATTTGTTTCTGATGATGTAAAGCTAAAAGAAATTAACAACGAAAAGATATATTTTAAGACATGAAAATAGGATGGTATTGATAATGTCTTACGTAATCCTCCCCTCTGTTATTCACTCTCATTACTTACACACAATTCGTTCTGACTTACATGAACATATGCCGGTAAACACAATTTTCTTGGAACCATTCCTGATATTGCAACAGAGGTTCTGGAATCGTAAATTACTTCCTTCTCTACAATGAGGAAAGAAGAGAACGATAAAAGATTAAAATTATTTAAGCATTCTGAATACAAGGTTTCACGAACATATTATGCATGTATTTTGAACTACGCTATTCATACATCCTATCGTGCATGGTGAGTATCTGTTCCACAGCTAGTCAATAGGGCTCGTACAAAGGATCGATGAGGCTACAGAACTTTGACAGGACTCCTACTACCTTTATGTTGTAATCAACTTCACTAAATATATTTCGAAATATCAATATTTTGTTGTGCATATTTTAACATATTCATGATTTATCACATTTTAACTCACGGATGTCGGATCTGAGTACTGAGTTTTAATAATCTGAAAACTCAATACTCAGATCCAGCATCTATGCGGTCAAATACTATAAGTCATCAAAATGTTAAAATATAATTGTCAATGTACACATATTTCAAAGTATATTTAGGTAAAGTTGCTTACAACATGACACCAATTTGGAGCTGTATATTTCTGCAACCTCATCGGCACTTCCTGTGAAGTCTTTTGACTAATTCTAGAATCAGTTTTCTTGAATGTGCTGGAAAAGGTATGCGTGGTAAGAAGCACAGTTTGTTCACGAGCCGACAGGCTACATAGTGCTACAGCAGGCTAGGTCCGGCAGCTGTTGTAGTGCTGCTGGCCATTCTCTACAGTTCTTACCCGTGGCCGAAACTTTACCAGCCACTATCATGTCAGTAATGCAAAGAAAATAAATAAATATATTAACAGATACAAAACAGGTATTACGGTACACTGAGGTAATTAGTTAACAAAAGAGCAATTAGTGATCAAAACACTTACCAGGAACCACTGTGGCACAGGGTCCAAAGAAAGACACAGATTGTTTCAGAACGCACCAGTCCTGCTCACTGAATCTTCCTTTTGAAAACGACTATAGACAGAAACAAAACACAATATAATAGCTGTTTAATTCTGTGTTTTATAAATAAAGTAAATAAAATTAATTTCTGGGTTCTATGAAAATGAAATGGTTTACAGTGTAGATTTCAGATTTTTTGGTTGTAATTTTCAGTACATCCCATCATTGTACGCTTGCCATCTTCGTCTGCGCAACAATTAATAAACGATGATTAGGGGTTGTCTTAAAACAGGGTATCATTTGTCTATACATCAGTGTATAAATCATAAGAGGCTGGTTTAAGGCTAGGCAATTGAGTTTTTTTTAATATACTGGCTATGATTTAGATTATCGAGATAAACACGTGAATCATCAAACACTAAATTGTGTAAAATCAGTTGGAGCATGTAACTCCTTGTTCCTATGGAACTAGGGGATGCCAAGATAAAGGCCAATTAGATATGAATCATTAATAAGTCGGTCTAAGATGCCGACACGGAACACATGCCAATCATTCACTAAACCACGTTCTTTCAACAATCAAAACACCCAACGAATCGTAATGAACTGTAAGGGCGCGTTTACGCAGAGACTCGCCTTTGCATTCTCGCAGCTAAAATATAATCGCTTTAGAAAAGGCGCCGTTGCCATGATAACAACGCCTCCTGGATTTGTTAATCCGACATAGTTTGAGCAAATGCTTGCAGTCTTACAATTTGTGACAGTAAGATAAAGAATTCCTGCTGATGAAACATTTTCCCAATCGCTTCTGAAGTCAATTATTGCCTCGATTCGTTGCACGCTGGCAGAGGGGGGGGGGATTGAGGCTTAATGGCGCGTCGACAACTTGGTCATTAGCGCCAACCTCAGTCACAGTGCAGTGGTCCGGGTTGCCACTGCACCATACATTACAGAGATGTTATTCAAACCCCTAATCTAAATCTTGCACGCTGGCAGAGCTAAAACCGCCGCCATGTTGGAATTTCAGATAATTTCTAGCTTCTAGCTGCGAGAATGCAAAGACGAGATGTTGCGCAAACGCGCCCTAGCAGTTTACGTGGATTTTACACTACAGAAACACTGAAACAATAAAACTTTAAGGGAAAAAGCCCGTTTGCTGTCTTTTCCTGCTTATGATTCCCACAAACCTTAGTCTGAACATTAAAAAAGTTCGTTTTTGTTTGCTATTTAACTCTGATAATTTAAATGATGTGTAAACAGATGCGTAGTGCATACTTCTGTAAAGCAGACACGCAATGTTTCGTTGTCGTTAAAAGACATGGCAAAAACATTGTACATATACGAATCAAAAAATTACCTGCATCTATAATTTCCTATTTCAGTTTAACACTATTTGCAAATACAATTTTTCGTTTCTATACTGGAGACCTAAACTACATTTCGCATTGGTATCTATATAAGGAGTATTCAGTATATATTTGTTGCTACAGTAAGCAAACAACGTCGCTGCTAATAACTTTCTTTTGAACTAAAATCAGCCATGGATTCACACACGAAAAAAATCCATCTAACAAATCTTAAAAACTAGTTCAGATGTAGGAAAACTGTTCTGCACGTTTTACTGAATAGTTAAATAAAAACGTTCTCCCTTCGTGGACCATTTTCACCAATAGGCAGAAATGCACTCTGTAGAAGTAAGGATAGCATCCAGTTGACATCTAGAAACATTACACCATAACAAATCCAATAAAACGAATAATTACCAGCTGAAAGATGTTATTAATGGACCAATCTGCCTTTATTAGATTCCACCGCCTTTCCCTACACATTCATATGCTATTTGCGTACCAAAAGTGGTACTGTTGTAGTGGTATAATGTAGACCCCAATGGTAATTGGTTCAACACTTGAATCACTAATCAACATCAGTAATCTGATTGTGTATGATTAAGGTATGGAATCATCCCTTGACAGGTGGGAAACCACAATGACATTCAAATGGTAAACAAATAATAATTTTCGACTAAAAATTACAGGCTTGGTCATTAAATACAGATGAAAACGTAATTAAAACATGGATACATGGCATCATTGTAATCCAGTATGGCGGAACAGCAATGACCTGTGGTACAGCATTAATTATCATACCATAATTTTGTATATTAGGACCCCTGTTGCCAGTGATATTGAGCCTAGTGCTCTCTTAAGCTATTGTAGAGTAACCCTAAGATGTTAGTCACACCCTAAGAAGCTTAGTGTGCTCATGTTATACGCTAAGTAGTGCTAGTGCACCCTTATTATGTAATTGGGCAGAGCTATGTATGGTTCATATCCAGACGTCATAACTATGGTTGTATGGTAGTCTGTACGTTACACCTGTATGTAGGTGGAGCCCTGGTAGTGTGGGTGAGAGGGTGAAGTGCTGTGGGGACACCCTGTGTAACATCCTGGTACTATGAGCTGCTACTTAACCAACATCCCTGGCCTCAGCTAGTCAGTTCACCTCTGGGCTCCAACCCAGCAACACTTTTCTCCTCTCCTCTACACTACAAGGTGGTGAAACCTTTTAAGCCTCCTGAGCTACTGAACCACTGTACTGCCCGCGTGGACCTGAATAAACCTACTTCAACCCTAATGAGTCTGGTTATTTGGGTGAGGACTTGGACTGCCTTCTACTCATATCCCGCAGCAAGTGGTGCATCGGCCTAAGCCTAATTGGACCCTAATTGGAACATCATCAGCTGGTGGGCCTACTTCGGGCCTACTGTTCTACAACAACAGCTTTAGCTTGGCAAGCATAAAAGAACTGTGCCTAGTTTAAACCTATAGTTACTAGCCTACTGTGACAAGCTTAAATATTTTGGACTGCCTTCTACCCATACCCCGTACCACCTGCTATGCCATGTAACCCAAGTTTTAATTACGTTTTCATCAGTTTTGTAGTGACCTGTAATTTTTAGCCGAAAATTGTTATTTGTTTACCATTTGGATGTCATTGGGGTTTCCCACCTGTCAGGGGGTGATTACATACGTTGAACTTGTAATACTAAATTTTAGGCTCTATTGCCTCTAATAGCAGGTGATGCCTTGTTTTTCACCCTTGACAGGTGATTGTCTGGCATTGTTGTTTGTCTCTGAGAAAGAGCAAAAGGATGCATTAAAATAGTAGTGATGCACCTGAGCAAATTAATATGACTGTCTTAAAAGGTTGTTCGGGTTAATAAATGTTATTTTTTCTGTAATAGGTAAGGTAACTATAATTCGGTTTGGTTTACTCTTATGAAGCATGACTTTGAAATGAATGCTGACACATAGTCCGGGCGGTTACATGGAAAGAACTAGCATGGTAGACATTTCACCACTACCTATAGAGTCAGTAAACTTGAACAAAATGTGATAATATAAAAAAACGAGCTTAAATGGTGTAAAATCTGCTTTCACTCGTTCTTTTAACGGAAGTGAAAAAGTAAGATATGTCCCTGAAATTGCCCTTGTGCTCACTTACACTGCATTCACTGCCATAACTGTTACTCAAGCTAACATTTTTCATAATCTGTGAATAATTCATTCCAAGAATTTCTTCGACATCGGGTACCCATTCAAAAAGGCGACTTCCATACCAATCACAAAAAGGCGTGTGCAACTGATGGGATAGCTTCTTCTGCAATTTCATTGAATCAGCAGTGATCATTGTGCACATAGTCAGCAATGGGAAACGAATAGTCGCATTGCGACTGAATGTAATTGAAGTTTGAATGGGATACTGCATGTAATATGATACTCTGTCCCAAAACTGGTAAGCACTAAGTGTCCAGCACGTGAGAAGAGCTAATGCCCATGCCAAGCGATAGCATGTAGAATTGTTAGTCTTTACAATACGCTGCAGTATCGGTAGTTCTGACCAAGAATTATCTGACGAAGTGTTGTCTCCTGAAGATCGTTTTTTACTCCACTTCAATGCCGGTGTTTGGTGAATAGTATGGTGGGGTCGTTTACTGAAGAGTTTGTCTTGCTTCATTTTGGATATCTGGAAGGACACAAATTTCTTGGATTAATTAAGGAAAAAGTTGAAATTAGAAGGCTGTATAGTCATCGTCTTTTTGTTAAGAAAAAAAGTCATGTTGGGCCGAATGAGTTCCCTGTCACTCCCTCTTCCGTGAGCTTTGGACGAGAACGGTTTCGGAAATGCACTCACAAAACTAGTCAGTTCTTAAGTGTAAAGGTTCCTAAGGTTCTGTCAGTCCCTGCACAACATAAACTGCTGAAACTGACGTTAAACAGAAAATTGTTCTTGGAGTTTAAATTGTACTCAGTAGGATCGTGACGTTGGGTTAAGGGAGAGGGGAGCGGGGGATTTGGGACGTTGTTCCAAGCCCTTGCACCGCCATCACTTGTTAATTCCCTCACTTCACTCTTATTACAGTAATCCCGATTATTTACCGTGTGACTACTTCTATACCAGTTTCTAGTGTTTCGAGAAAACAAAAGGGTTTAAAGGGTTTAACGAGCGTTAACCACTCCTGGTCATCTGCCCGAAGACCTAAGGCCCTATGTCTGCAACAGCCAGATTCCCAGGCGGTCACCCACCCAAGTATCAATCCAGCCCAATGCTGCTTAACTTCGGGGATGTTCGAGAAAACATATGCTTCTACAACAATTTACCGTTTTAACAATGGCTTTGTAGTTTTTGGTATCTTCGCTAAGGTGACTCGCTATAATTTCTCTGTATTGTCCCCTCTATATCCAATTGTATCTTCCATTATGTCCCTCTCTCTCCTCTGTTGATTTATGAAACTCGCTATGACGTTATGCTGTGTTTCTCCTTTTTCCCCTTCCTAAGCTCTCACAGAGCTGAGGCAACACCTGTGTAACAAGTCTTAACCTTCAGCGTCGTAGCCATTTTAGTTAGGGCTATTTATGCCCAATACTTTAGGAATATATCCTCGTCCCTCTTCCAGCAGCAAAAGCCATGTCAGCTGTTGATACCGCATCAGATGCTTTACTGCGTGAAGCCTAGAATTTCTACATTCTATCAAGATCCAGTATAGGACTTCAAGGACTTTGTGAGTTTTCAAGCCGAGACTGACACGGCTCAAGCTTCAAATCCTGTAAGCCCTTTCGATCATGAGTAACGGTCATATCGGCCCAAAAAGAGAATAGAAAAACATAGAGCAGAACGCTTCGGTAGAAAGTGGAGGAAAAATGTATCCCTTTTCCGCCAAATGCCAACACAGAATTCAACTACTATGGACCAACCAAATACATCTTATTACAGGACAGTATACACCATTTTTAACCATTGTTTAACAAGGCCTCACCAACCCGTGGAGTCTAAGTAAATCCTGCAAGGTGTAAACAACCAGTGCAGGCCAGGAAGCCACACCCTGCCAACCAGGATAGGTACAACGAGTTAAGATGGCCAGGTTCAACGAGTTGAGATGGCCAGTCTCAACATCGTTAAATGTCCGTCGACCACTTAACGGCCCTCCACACTTCACATCAGGAAAGTAGGCCCTCAACACCAAGGTTGAGAAGGTTATGAATAACGGGAACAACCCTTCCGTCATATTTTATGGCAGCCTCCAATTTTTTTTAAGAAGGTAATTTGGTCTCATTGTTTTCCGTTAAATATTGTACGATGGATGCAACCACGAAAGAAATCAAGCATGTTGGATAAAAAAGGTGATTAGTTGTCACTGTTTTCTGTCAGATACTGTAAAATGGATGCGACCACGAAAGAAAGCAAGCATGACGTGATAAAAAAAAAGGTAATTAGTTGTGATTGTTTTCCGTTAGATAGCCTACTCTACGATGAAATCAAGCATGATGCCCTCACCACGAAAGAAATCAAGCATGATGTGATAAAAAAGGTGATTAGTTGTGATTGTTTTCCGTCAGATACCGTACAATGGATGTAAGCATGAAAGGAATCACGAAATCAAGCATGATGTGATCTCCAACTGCTCATGCACACCGACACGAGTACGCACAAAAGTTACCAATATAAGTTTCGATTTTTAATCTAATCGCAATAGGCTTTGCTCCTCCTCTCCTCCCCCTAAAGTGTTTATTTAGGGCGAAAGATGCATTTAATTGTGCTGTATAGGATTTGGCACTTTGCCTTAAGATAATTACTAAAAAAACCCATTGGTATTGAGTCTATCCCTTTTCTCAACAATGCAGTCATTACAAACGTAGCCTGAAGAATCGCATTTACTCAATTTCATAAACCAACGCATATTACTCGTCCCCTGCCTCGTTCATTCATCCCATTTATAAAAGCAATGTGACTAGTGAAACTCGTAAAGTAATAAAAGCCTTAAAGTGCACAAAAACAGTAAAAACACAATGTTTTGGGGATTGCTGCACCCCGTTATCAAGTGCAAAGGATAAAAAATGCAGCACACACATTATGCCACGTCAAGGCCAACACAAACACCGAAATGAATTTCAATTTAAAAACCAAATTTATTTGTGTGTTTGAGTTGGCCTTGAAATGGCATAAAACGTGTGCTGTATTTTTTATTCTTTTCACTTAAAAACGGGATGCAGCAATCCCCGAAACGTCGTGTTTTTACTGTATTTTGTGCACTTTTAAGGCTTGTTTATGACTTGCTACGTTTGTGCTTTTATTTTCTAATAGTGAAACTCATCGTAGTTACCCAAACATCACCGATAAACGATTCCTTCCCTTCGAAACCGGGTACACCTCGTACAAATGGATTGAGAATAGCTTTCCACTTTCTACTAATCAGACTAATCGTTCGAAAAAAATACTACAGAATCCAACAACCAAATGTAAACCTATGAATTTTATTTTTGAATTTTACTTTCTAGGATAAATGAATACGCACGTAAACCTATTTTGCTTTTTCGACTAAAAAAAGTCAGCCTGCCTGAGTAGGAATTGACCCACGACCTTTGAGACCAAGGTCGAAGTCCTACCGTTCAGCCATATTGAAACGGCCGCCACTATGGCTGAACGGTTTAAGACTTCAGCCTTTGGGCTCAAAGGTTAGGTTAGGTTAGGTTATCAGTTGTGCTCAGGCAGACTGACATTTAATATACAAAAGGCAATATAAATTGGTTTCCATCTGTATTTATCTGCCACTTATAGAACCAATTTGGCTTTCCGTTCTGTTTATGTGCTTTCCTGGAGCCACTGAAAACCTATTCTAATTGCTTTCTACACAAGATATTACTTTGCACTCCTCAGCCACAACCAGTATTAAATGACTAATGAAGACAAACATTGTCGGCGGTCATAAACATTCCTTAAAATTCAGCAAAAGTTTGGCTTTCAGATTCCCAGCGGTGAAGCTTCTTGCAAGACTACCAACATTGGTAAGGGAAACAATAGCAGTCTTACCATAAATCCGTCTTAAAAACAACGAAACCAACTCACTGGTACAGCACCGAACAATGACTGGGAACACCCAAGATTTGGATAACGCCAGCATTCCTTTTCAAGAAAAACATTACCACGCATAATTTAATTGAGAAACCATTTAATTTTAATTCATCGAACATTATCGTAATATGCCAGATAATGAATAACAGATTATTCGCTTACCTACAATTAGGAATTAAAAATTTTCTCTCTCTAGGGCCCTCACGCCATTTATGCCAGCATGCCTATCTGATCCAGCACTTACTATGTGGTGCAGTGGCAACCCAGACCACTTCA
>JAHWFP010116540.1:825-55431 GCA_023313725.1 Lithobius niger | reverse complement strand
CTTATGTTTTATCACCTGTTGGTTGGTTTAAACAGGAGTGTTCGTTGAAATTAACACCTATAAGGTCAAGTCTCCTTTTCTGTTTTTCTTAAATGATTTTTTTGCCCTTGTGTACTGTGTCATTTAATTATACCGTTCCATTTTGTTGTTTCTCCAACTTTACTGTTCCCTTTTGTTAGCTAATCGCCACTGGTAGCAGTTCAAAATATTTAAATACGAAAACAATTGTTTAAGTTTTAGGTGATCAATCAAACGCAGTCATTCATGGATCGATTGATCTGTGTCTGACCATCTCCGAAAAATAAGCTTAATTTTTTTCGTGTTTAAATATTTTACATTGCTATCAGTGGCGATTTAATACGAGACTGTGTTCGGGGGTAAGGGCAATTCCCACCAGACGTTTTTCTGTGCCCAGCTACTGGTTGACCCCCCACCCTTCAAGAGAGAAATTTCTGACGAATGCATCGTTGGTACGAACGCAAGTGTTATGAATGCACAAACAAATTTTGTCTGATCGAGCGCACGTTACTGTAATGTACCATACATCGAGCGCAACTAACTGGAATGAACCGCACATCGGGCTATGATATTTTGTGACTATGCAATCAGAACTGGTTTGAATTGGGAGGGGGGCGGGGAGAGACTTCGTTCGTTAACGATAAAACATCCTATAACCCCACTATGAAACATAACTGCCGGAATATCTGAAGAATGAAATTCCAGATATGCGCTCGATATACAGTTAAGGCTGGCTGCACAGTGTATCGAACACCTTAAGGCCAGCGACACACCAAATGCGGCATTTGGTCGCACGACAACACATTTTGTCGAAACCTGTCTCACCTTGCTGCAGACATCTCAACAACCTTAGCAATGAGTTGAGTGTAACACACCGCCGAGACGTTGTCGTAAGACGTCTTTAGGCGTCTCACAACAACATCGCAAAGTTCTGTCTGCAGAAAGGCTTTTTGAGTCGCTCCACCAGATGCAACATCTCCCGAAGTTTTGCAACGTCTCCCGAAGACAATTGCCGCATTTGGTGTGTGGCCGGTTTACGATAAAACATCTTGTCTTAAGGCGTCTGATGATATCACTTTACGGGTTTCAATGGGCTGGCTGCACAATGCTTCAAACAAGCCGTCAGACGAATCGCGTCATGTTTTTCCTTGTGTGACGAAGGTACCAAAAGTTTGTCTTACGACAAAACGATACAAAATAACTCGATCTGCCAATGCACAGCGGAGATTAAACACTGAAAGTTCTCAGTCAGTACAGCAACCATTTGGAGTTTCGTATGCATTTGACCAAATAACCATCGTGATCAAAACCAATGAACATCCGGCAAAGCAAAGAGTTTTGTCTTAGGGCGGTTTGGCGTAAGACAGACAGTACCTTCCTAAAGCACCGAACAGAGCGAACAGAACGCACCATTGTTAGACACAGTTTGGCTCCAAACTTGACGTCGCGTGTGTGCAGTAACGTTGCGTTAGCCATTTATTACCTTCCGAAACTGCAATCACAGCTTAGCAAAGTCAACAAGCTCAACAGAGCACTCGTTACGACATACATTTAACGTGACCAGACATGGTTAATTGATTGAACCAGGATATGCTAATGAATGTAGCCAGGCGCGAGCAATGCCAAATTGCAAACCACCTCGACACATAACAAAACACAATCATGGCATACCTCGTAAACAAACTGCTTCGTGATTGGTTAAAAATAATATCGAAAAAAGTTTAGAATACAGCTTCATTAATTTTGTTCGTCTGAGAATTCCAAATAATACTTTAAATAAGAATTTATGAACACACTGAGACCCCACAAACAAGCTGTATGTGATACTGAAGTTTTAAAAAGGACAAATTACGTAGCGCCGTCTAGTTTTACAGATTGAAAGTTTTAGTGGTTTAGTTTCCAAGGGTGGTCGAGGCGAGTCTCTGTGCTCGGTCAAACGCTAGGACACCACCTTAATACAAGTCTGTTACTCATCGTTCTTACGGGACTTTTCATGTACTCATGACTTCACTTTGCATTTTTTTACAGAGAACGTTTGACATGAAAACGAATATAATGTTCGATGCATTGGCTTGATTTATAGTACAATAAAAAAATTAACTGTCAATATCATTTCCTTAGCTAACCTGAGTACTTGTTTTCTTACAGGATCATGAGTCTTTACAGCGATGAAGCTTTTGAAATAGCTTGCTTGGGACGCCCCATGGAGGTTGGAATGCTGTATGACTGTCGCAATGAACACATCATTCCTGGAGTCACCTTATGGAACAAATCGACTCTTCAAGATCACACTGTCTTAAATCGGACTGACACCAGCGAATTCGAAGTCATCACAGAAGACAGCTTGGATAAAAAAGCCCATTCCTTGGGCATAGATGCCAGCGTCAAGTTGAGTTTCCTGGGTGGCCTGATATCTATTAATGGGTCGGCGAAATATTTAGACAACAAGAAGACCTCTCATCGCCAAGCCAGAGTCACCCTCAGTTACAAATGCAGTACTTTCTTTGAACGAATGTCAATGGATCAGCTTGCAATCGAAAATATACAATACAAGGATGTATTCGATAAAGGAACTGCCACCCATGTAATAACGGGTGTAGAGTACGGGGCAAACGCAATCTTTGTCTTTGATCGTCAATTGCATTCAAACGAAGATATCAGAAACGTTGAAGGTTTTCTGAAAGTGGCCATAGACAAGATACCTTACATTTCGGTTGATGGAGGAGCGCAATTGAAATTAACTGAAGAGGAGCAACACGAAAGAAACAAATTTCGCTGTACATTTCATGGTGACCTCATTCTTCCGATGAATCCTACAACTTTCGATGATGCAGTCAATGTCTATCGAGATCTCCCCAAGTTGATAAGGGAAACGTCGTCAAATAATGGACAGGTTTATGGGCGTCCAAAGAGAGTCTATTTATACCCGTTGAGTAAATTGGATACCACTGCAGCCAGATTGGTACGAATGATTAGTGATTCTCTGGTCAATGAAACCCAGACCATATTGGAAACCATAAACTCATTTCAGGCGACGGCCAAAGATTTAACTAAAGGAACCATTTGTGAACGTTTCCCAGTAAGTAAAATTATCAGATAAGTTAATTGGTATCTAAATAAAGTCAGAAAAAAACATAATGAGGCATAAGAAAATGTTGCAATGTTTAAGAAACAGTTTATCCGTTAACAATCATGAAAAATCATTCTGTTTCATTTTTAAGAAAGCCACGTTAAACCCATTAAAAAATTACATACACATCACCAAGCATGTTTGCGTTTTCATTGAGTAGGTACCACTAATTTTATTATTGTCAACTGCACTAACCAAGTAGGTGAAGTATTATGCATCACGCTTATCCCACTCTTTATTGTAGGTTATGCCCACCATGGCACCACCATTGTCTTGCCTATACAAATCAGTGGCGGCCATTGTTGTGGTAGATGCTGCCTCTTACTCCACCAACAGCTTATTAGTTGCCCGTGTCATTTTGCACGCTTCGAGAGTGGCACCTAACCCACTCATGCCACGACCGTCGACCATTCAGCATATGCTTTGAACGTGACACCTAACCCACACATGCCACTACCAATGGCTTACACTTCAAACTTACCGCTTAAAATTCAGTAAGCTTGTTAAACAAATTGAGAAGACAACGAATAGACTAACAATTAAATACGACCAAATACAAGTTCTGAAAAATCAAGCCCTCCCTGAGCATTCAGGATTCGGCTTTGAAATAATAAGAAGGATATTTAAAACCACCATATGTGCTAGTGGTAAAATTGCATGCTATTCATATTGTCATATTGTCGTAATGTCATATTGTCAACTTCAAAACATTTTACTGCTGTATGTTTACCACATACTTTAGGTCGCTATGATTGCGCGCTCTATTTTACCTCTCATCCTTCATTTGGCATGTAAGGTATTGAGAATTAAAGACAGTTTTTTTATTGCTGAGTAGAAGCTAATATGAAGTGTAACTGTAAACTACAACAGCACTACTGATTTTCCTAAATCGAAAATGTGACGTTTTATCACAAAACGCCTTGAAAGATTCAACTAGCAGGGAGGGTCACTCACTTCACACGGTCAATCCGCGTTGTCTAGCTAGGCCCGAGTACATTTGCAACTGCTGTGCTAATGACGGATTCAATTTTATTCGTTAACTTAATCGACCTTCATTCTCAAGAAATTTGCTTGAACGGAGTTGAGTAGTAAAACGTAAAAATTATACATTTCGTAAAAGCACGAGCACTTGTAGGCAGAGATTTTTTTGTTTTATATCTAAACCAAATCGTGCCTAACTCAAACATATTATCCCTCCACCCCAAATTTTAATGAACTAACAAAATAAATAAAATTGACTAGTATCAGTTAGACGATTACGTTCGGCAACAATGCGGTAAGACTTTCCCTGCTTACCCGAGTGGCGAAATTCTTACCGTATTGTTGCCGAACGACATCGTCTGACAAATTGTACAACTACGAGTAGAATCGTTAGTAAATGAGCCACTGTTACAATAAATCCACAGTCTTAGTATATTGTTGTCGAACATCGTCGAACATATTTGCGCAACGACTAATTGCATTGTTAGCAACCAAGCCATTCTTGTGGTGTTATAACGAGCCATTGTTGGAAGAAATCCTTTGCCGTTCGTAAATTCAATTCAGTTCAATTCATAAAACTCAATAAATGCAATAAATGCCTTATTTGTTTGTTTTAATCAAATTTAACTGTTACATTCGGGTCCTTCTTCAGTTGCAATAAATGCATTATTTGTTTATTTTTGTCAGGTTTTACTGTTAACTAGGGAACTTGAAGAAGAGCCACACTGACCCTTATTCCCCACTCCCCACTTTCTTCCCCCGGTGAGTTCAACTATAACTTGGATACAAAAGATCGTGAAATATGATTTGAAGTTTTTTTCAAAACCTTTTAAAAATTATCATAAGGCATTAGAAAATGACAATCCTATACGTTAGGAGTTAGAAAATGGAAACACACCTAAAATTCACTGCGAAAACCAGTAAAAAATGAAATTATTTATATTTTGCATTGAAATTCTTCCTTAAAACGTAATTATTGTAAAGATGAATAATTGTTACTTTAAAGCGTGAAATAATTTAATATTATTCTGCATTCCATACTTATACAAACGACTGGGGATACGTGAACAGTGATAGCGAGATAATTTTTACTTATGTAAGTAAGAACTCATGCTTCTGTTTTCTTACTTACGTAAGTAAGAATTATACACCTAGCAGTTGTTCTTACTAGTGGTAAGGCAACGGGTTCTGTGTTACTGCAGGATGTCTTCATGATACAAATTCATTGCTGCAAAAATGCTGCGACAAAGAAAGAGTTGCACTGTACAATTAAAATTATATAATAATAAAATAACAGTAAAATCTTGAATGTAAAAAGCAAAATTTGTAAAGCATATGTACACTCGTCGTTTGTCGGATGTTTCCCGTACAGGAATTCGTATCACCACGCTGCTGCATTTAAACGCGTTTGCTACCCCCCCCCCTTCTCTTTTAGGCGAATAGTGCTTCCCACAAAGACTCATCTCCTTAGATTTGCCACCATACAACGTGCGTTTACGACGTTTTTTTTTAATACGGGATGTTTGAAGTTATTTAAAGGCTGTAAGAAGTTGTCAGAATACCAGAATTAAAATTGTAGTTAAAAATAGCAGCCATAACTTCTTTAAATGAGCAGCGCAATCTATAAAGCTTTTGTTGTAATAATTTAATTTTGACTGTAGTAAACGAATGGTATCAAGAATTTACGGTGGTTTATTCTTGATGATAACCGCTCTGACGAAATAATAATGTCACGTTGTATTAAGCTTCGAATAGGTGTGTGAATATTTGTATTCACCAATGTAGAGAAATGACGCTCTAGTAACAAAATTAAAAATTAAAAACTATCTCGGCGGCAGGAAGCTGCTGTGGAAGCCAACGTACCACCACCTAGACCAAAAAAAAGTAATGCTTCCGAAGACCCACGATCAATTTCCGGCCACATAACGATATCTAAATTTTTTTTATCTAGACTAGGAGGTCGCATAACAGCTTTAAAAATGACTCCGGGGTCGTGACTTGATTTTTATTTCTGAGGTAGGGGGAAACTGGCAATTGTATGCCCCCTACTCCACCCCGGCCCACCACCCCCACCCCGAGCGGCCCTTAATTACTCGTAGACGCTGCAAGGAGCGTTTGTTTTTATTGTATGTTGAATCGATGCGATTATGACAGTTACAGCAACAAAGCGTTCTCAGGTTTAAAAAAATAAAACCGCATGTTTCATACCCAACGATGCGAGGCTTCACAAAGTTCAAAGCTCTTAACTTTTCAAAACTCCTCACCCCCTCCCATCTTTACGTAATTTATCGATGATTCCTTTGGTATGGATGTTGCGTGTTACTTTTATTGTTTTATTTATTAAGCACAATATTGGATTCGTGTTCCGTAAAAACAATATTATTCATTAGGTCGAACAGTTTGTTTCGACCTAAAATTTATCCTTCCTGTCCCCCTTATCCTTCTTTATCCTTCATATCCTTATCCTTCTTATCCCCCCTTCTTATCCCTTATCCTTATTCTTATCCTTCTTTATCCCCCTTGAAAATTTATCCTTCTTGTCAATAGCCCTTCTTACCCCTTCCCTCCCCCTCGTAACAATTCGTTGTGCTACAAAATAAATTTCGGTCCATCCAGCTCCACCCTATCACCTACCAGCATTACGTAATTTATGGATGCTCCCGTTTTGCTTTACTAAATACGAACACGCATTATTACGTGAATAATTCCTTGTTCTTTCAATCATGGCTCAAATATACGAACGCAGCGTTTAAATTAAAATTATTACGCTTTCGCTTCTTTCAAAACGGCCTCAAAACGCTTCGTCTATCGTCTTATCACCAGTAGCCAGTGCCGCTTTTTGTCGGTAGATGGTGAAGCTAAGGATATGGCTAAAGTTTCCAACGTTCAATCTTTCCATTCCATCCCTGGCTAATTTTTTTCTTTGTTCTCAATAGGATTAGAAAATGGTAAGGCAATTCTTAAATTTACGTACCTAACCTTTGTGTTTCACCATTACAATTATTTTGCAATTTCAGAAAGTTATGAGGAAGCCTACATAGGAATTTCGTCCCATACTTTGCTAGTCTTAGTTTCTATTTATTATTTGTAATATTGTAGCCTCTGAACACATAAAAATTGTTTTTGAGGCCTTAAGGGGGCACCTACCCTAAAATGAGGCATAACTTTGGAAATTTTTTTCCAGTGTAGTCGCCTCAGAGTCATAATTTTTTTTTTACATTAAAGTATGTTGAAATACGAATTAGAGCATATTTTAAATTTTGATTTGGTCAATTTTTGTGGAAGTGCCATACCGGTACATTTTTGGTAAGTTTTATTACACTTTTATACTATTACTTTGATAAAGTCGGCAAAAATAGGTGCACATTAATGAGATTATCAAAATAATCTGGATACATAGCACTATCATGTAGTCTAAGATAGTTTTGCTACTACATTTTTTAATATTTTATAATAGAATCACAATTTGAATATAGCGTAAACTTGTATAGCCCAAAATTTGAAATTTTTTTAAAACTACACCGGAAGTGTGTATAAGTACGATTTTAGTCCACTTTATAGTCACCACACCTGGGAACTTGTGTAAAAAATTTCAAGCCATTATCTCAATTATTCTAAGTAAAGTTATGATGTTTTTAGTGATTGACCGCTAGCGATATTCGCGATCCGAGAAAATAAAGTTGAACGTGAAACTTATAACCTTACGCAATGTTTTCTAAACCAAAAAAAAAAATGTTTTTTTAGCCATGCAGGTCTCAGTTAATAAAATAAAAACTGTCGTAGCATGAAGGGTGTATGTTACTGCACCAGAATCCCCAAGAAAAAATTATTTTTTTTAGGAGGAATATTTTTAGAGTAGGTGCCCCCTTAAGGGTTGAAAACCATTGCTTCTTAAGCTTGATTTTATTAGGTTTGGTGACACTCATTCTAGTGAAATGGTTTATTTTCAGGGAATACGTATGCAGATAACAAGATTCATGGACCTGGTTTCTCGGTTCGTCATTAACATTCAGCGAAAGTTGTTAAGCACTTTGCCAAAGATAAGAGGTGGAGAAGAAGAAGAAGAAGTTCTTGCTGATACTATTTCAGACTTTAAAAGATCACCCTTTAACAGTTTGAAATTGGAAACTTGGCTCGAAGCAAAGACAGAAGAAGCAAGCATTTTGGAACAGTTTCTTAAAAAATTGACTGATAACTGCATCTTTGCGTCTGAAGCAGGTAATTTTGAACAACACGTCCATGATACGAACGTTGAACATGCACTAGCTATGAGTTTCGGCCCAATAACGAATATATCCCATCCGTTCCTGGAAAAACTTGAAGAATATTTAGGCAACCCCCAGACTACAAGTCAGTTCGATGGGAGCACCGAAGAACACTGGTTTCACGATGATGAATTAGTTAACCATTTAAGAAATCAACTTGGCCTGTTTAACGAGTATGCAGAAGCGAATAAGGAAAACAAAGGCTTGCGATACATGCTATTGTCACGAAAACACAGAAAGAATACTGAAATTCCTACCGGTGCTGTTACTCTTTACACGGATGGTTACCCAAAAGCATTTCAGCTACCTTCGTCTCCGGGATGTCCTGAGCTGGTCAGTTTTGATGACAAATACGAAATTGAGATAAAGTGGGATGAACCCAAAGTAGCATCCGAAAATGTTGCAAAATACTCTGTTCAGTACAGCATTGTTCGTGATGAAAACTTGCTGCAAAACTGGCAGGAGGTGTTGTCAGAATCAAATGACCTTAGTCTTAAAATTAATGATCTCCAACCAAAGACGCCATATGTATTCAAAGTAGCAAGCGTTTGCGAAGCCGGTAAAAGCAAATACAGTAAACACAGCAAAGCATTCAGCACTGCTGGTCCCGTAAACTTCATACGACGTCTGTCACCACCAGGTCGTCCATACCCATATGACCATAGATTTTTTGGTTTGGTGGTAAATTGGGATAAACCTGAAGAAATACAGCCCGACTTTGTCAAGAAGTATCACCTTGCCTACCGAGTACTAGATGAACCTGATGTACCGGTGTACTGGTCACACAACCAATCAAAAATTCCAGTGTTTTTAACTCATGAATTGAGGCCGAATACAAAATACGTATTCAAGGTTGCAGTTGAAACCATTGATGGTGTAAGTGACTATAGCGCAGTGAGTGAACCAGTGCTAACTCATGATGCTGTCAAACCGGGCCAGTGTAAGACAAGCTGAATTTGTCAAGAAGTATCACATTGCTTAACGAATACTAGATGAACCTGAGGTGCCAGAGAACTGGTCACACAGCGAATCACGACTTTAATGGTTTTTTTACTATGGGAATTGCGGCCGAATACTACGTACGTATGTATTCAAGGTTGCAGCTGATGGTGTAAGTGAGTATAGCACACTGAGCAAACCATTACTACGTAACGAGGATTTCAAACTGGACTTTTCGTTCTACAAAAAATTTGACTCTATTAAAAAATAAGAAAATGTTTTTCCTGGGCATAAATTATGACGAAGTTCCTTTAACGGAACATTTTTTATTAGTTGTGTCATTGTGTCATTGGTTGTGAACCTGAATTTCATTCTGTTTCTTCTTAGTGTTACCTGAATCAACTAATTTTACACTCGAGCTTCTGATTGTAAAAATATTTAGACAAGTGGTTGACAGTTTTTAAAGAAACTACATATCTACATATAATTATAGTATTATAATTACATCCCCACGCTAACACATCCCCATACTAAAAGTCTAGTCGTTATATACTGTTAATCGGAAAACCCACACACGTCACAGTGGGTTAATTTTGATAACCCACACTTTTTTGATAATCTGCACTTTTTCGATAATCTAAAACTTTTATGGAGTGTTACAACCCCTAATCCACCATGACCAATTTTTCATATCGAACTACACAACCCAAATTCATTCAGCATGCTCAATCGCAATAGCAGCGTAAACAAGAACATTTGCAAATAGCAACATTTTTTACGGTACAACACGGAAAAAAATGTTACAAGCTAACGCCGGCTTAACCCGACTGTGGCATTTTGTCTCAACGGTATGAAACCAAGGCGACTGACACTTTGTAATTACACCTAAAAACCTACGAAACTCAAGCGAATAGCACATTTATACTATAATTTAAACTATTAAAGTAGAAAAAATAGTTTTACCTTCAAACACAAACGGAACGTCTCTCTCCTTGTATCTGACCTTGTACACAGGCAGCTTATAACCCGAAAGCTTCCGTACTGGAATTTACAAAAGGACCATGTACAAATTCATTATGATTCACAAATAAAATTTACAAACAAAAATCGTTAGAAATTCAAATAAGTCTGAAAGTTAGCTTGACGTCACACCTTAGCATTAAAACACATGTCCGTGAGGAACAGGTGGTAAACCTGAAAAATATTGCTCGTTTGCTTGAAACAAGACAATCCAAATGTCTCGGCGATGGCGCACACCTCTAATCATTTCACATGGGTTTAGGAATAAAAGACACAACCAAAAAGTCACATAATTAAAGTCACTGGAAATATTCATAAATTAACTGTTTTAAAAATAATGTTTTGGTGCTGAGACACGCCATTTTAGAACAGTCCGTTTTGATGACAAGATTTAGATTAGGGGTTTGAATAACATCTCTGTAATGTGTGGTGCAGTGGCAACCCGGACCACTGCACTGTGACTGAGGTTGGTGCTAATGACCAAGTTGTCGACGCGCCATTAAGCCTCAATCCCCTCCCCCCATAATTCTTACGGGAACGGTACACGTGCTAAACCCTCTGGCAGCAAAAACTTGTGTAAATTCACTTCTGGAAAATCTGTAAAATGGATACAATCCCCACTTTGCAACTATTTTCCAGTGATGTTTTTCTAGGCGAATTTGTTATTTTTTCCCTATGATTTTTTACACATCCTTGTCATACAGGTGTACAACTTCATGCCTACTAACAGATTCGTATACCATTACAGATGGTCCCTACTTAGCAGTGCAGTGGAAATTACGCAAACATTCTTCCGTTAGTTTTATGTTTTACTCTTGACATCTTAAAATTTAGAACAGAAATATTAATTTTTTAAAAACGCACGCCCCTTTCAGTAACGGAAGTGAAAACAAAACTTTGGAGCCATGCCGAATTCGATAACTTTCTGGTCATAGCATTGCACCTAATGCATATTTACCAAGCTGTGAATTTAGGTGTAACCACTGCCAATTGACCACATACTATTATGTGACAGCAAACCAAGCAGTGCTACGTAAAATACAAACAACGTTTCGAAAATTATCAATTTTCGTCTTCAGGTTAGCAATAAAATTAAAGCATGGCAAAAGCCAACTAAGTCAACCTACATTACAAGCATAAAACAGACATTTAAAACGGATAAAAACCACCAATTTCTCCCCTCAAAAGAGGCAGAAATGGCAGCCGAAAAGCAACGACCCACTTGCTCCGTTGGATGCCACGTCGCGAGGCAAGGTGTAGGCAAATCGGGGTCACGTGTTTCAAAAGTGGATGCATTCGTTATGTGGGTTTTACAATATGCCTGGCAGAAGAGTCGAGTTTTAAGTGATTTAATTACAGGAAAATATTCTTTTAGAAATTTATTTTCTGGCACTAAGTGGTTATGTACAGGTGATGTATGTGTATGGATAACCAGCGTTTCTAGATTAATTCGTGCCCTGGTGTAGTTTTCTCGTAACAAGATTTGGACCTTGTCCAAGTCGGGGGTATGGCCTGTTGCGTATTTGTCTGGCGACTTGCCCGATTTGCATACACCTTGCCTTGCGACGTGGCATGCAACGGAGCAGGTGGGTAGTTGCTTTCCGGCTGCCATTTCTGCTACTTTTGAGGGGAGAAATTGGTGGTTTTTATCCGTTTTAAATGTCTGTTTTATGCTTTTAATATAGGTTGACTTAGCTGGCTTTTGCCATGCTTTAATTTTATTGCTAACCTGATGACGAAAATTGATAATTTTCGAAACGTTGTTTGTGTTTTTATGTAGCACTGCTTGGTTTGCCTTCACATAATCTGTTACTGTGCTTTTTACTCAATTGACCACATACGGTATTGTGAGATTGCTAACTGGAAACCAGCATAAGGAGAAAACCGGTCTAACCTGTTGGCGCATCCGCCGTCAGCATGGACCCGTGGGTGAATTCCTTTAACGGGATTGCAGAAGTGTTGCTTACGAGCTATTTCTCAGATGGCATTGCTGTCACTGCTGACGTTGATATCTAACTAGATTACGATATTAATAATGCAGATTTTTTGGCCTTGGTCCTGCCATATATTTTTAATGCAACAAGGTAATCCTGTTGTGTATACCACTCGAGCCTAGTTTAAGTGCAGATAATTAATTTTAATCACTCGTGGCATTTCCACGCTGATAAAACACCTCGCGCAAGTGTACATTTTTTATTTTTTTATTTTGGATTTTTAGCTCATGATCATCGAAAAAATGATCGATAAAAATAAGCTCTTGTGGTATTCCCCCTGGAAACTTACTTTTAGATAACCTTAACTTTCCTGCGTTATGCTATCGAGGATTACATATGCCTACTTCTTATGGTTACGGGGATAATTTCAGATAATTTTCTCTATTTATAAAAAAAATACAACGCAGAAATAATACACAGAGTAATACAACAATACGCTAGGTAAAACAGCATCACTGGCCCAAATGAAAAAAGAATTAATATAGCTTTTAAATAAATAATTCAAGTAAATGCTTGTAAGCAGAAGCAAAGTCTGTAGCTGGTATGAATAAAGTAGTTTAGCCTTAAGTGCATTTCCTGAACCCACATGCAAGTGCTTGCTGGAAGAAGTTGGTGTGTTCAAAATAACAGCAAGCAGCCAGAAAAGTAGTGGCAGGGTTGGTGTCAGGGTGCCATGGCATAGAGGAACTTCTTATACACACAAAAAATTAAAGTCATGAGTAATACACTCACGGTTTCGTTTGAAGCTTCATTACAGGTTTAACACAAAAGCCATACAAACCTTGAATAAAATACAAATAAAAAACAGCCGTACTGCACTACATTAAATGCCGACTTACTACCTACAAACGAAGTAGCAAGTGACTGAGAGTAAGTTGGTTTTATTTTGGTTTTGTATTTGCCTATAAGGGTTGGTCGTAAGCTTTGTTTATGGATCCAGTATATAAACAAACCCATACAAACATGCTTGGTTATTATACATTCTTTGATTATTCATTTATTACAAATATTACACGTCAATAATTCGCGTGCCTGCTTTTCGCCTCCTGGACAGCATGCAATTTATCAGGATAGGAGCATAATAGTGTGACAAAAAGACCTGTATACTATTTCATGTCGCTTGAAACTGCTGAGAAGTGTGCCATCAGTGTTTTCGTTCCTGAGTTAACCGAGTATCTACTGGACTATTATGATTCAGGAAAGAGAACCGTCATAGGTCTCTTAATACACTCCGACGACACGATTTGCAGCGATTCTAAAGGACATGGAGTGGAATAGAAATAGTTTGTCACACTATTATGCTCCTTTCCCTGAAAGACTGCATGCTATCTGGGCGACAAATGGCGGGCACACAAATTATTGACGTGGAATTTGTGCAAAAAATATTAATTAAGGAAGGTACAATAGTCAAGTGTGTTGTATGGGATTTTTTATACGTCGGAACGCTAATGACCAACTCCATACATTCTGTTCGTATTTGACTTTGGTTCAGTGTTAATTTATTTTATGTAAGGTTATAATGTTTTTATGTGCTGATTACGAAGTCAAGGACTTACTGAATGAAATCCAGTTATTTTTTCTAGCATTTGCTTCAACCAACAAGCAAGTGCTGATATTAAATCCTACGGTTTCATCTGAAAGCATCATATCATGCATTTGCTAAAAAACCCAGCCTGGGGTCTGTTTCTTCAAGCTAACTTTACTCATACTAACGGTAACGTTTGCTTCATATTTTAGAGCAATATCAATTGGGCCTACTGGCTTATTGGGGTAGGCGGGTTGGTGGTACCTATGGAGTACGGACCCTTAAGTGTCCATGGCTCTCAGCTGCAGGTATGACTAACAAATACAGGACGATTTATTTCTACAGTGAAGAAGTAGGTGGTAGCAAACAGAGTACGCTTTTATTTTCAGCTTCTTGCACCTATGTTAACAGAAACGCAGGTGAATAAACTCTAATATTAAATCATATGATTAAAATTATAAGAAAAACTTGTATGCTGAATCTCTAGAAAATATTAAACTGATTTTTCGATCTTCCAAGTCAAGTTTCTAATCCTAATCACGGAATTCAAAAACGGCATCATAAATTTCGACCAAAAACTTTTTTTTTTTGCTTCTAGCGTCTAAACCGTTCAGCCAATTGAAAATAAACCGGTTCCATCTTTATAATAAATATTTCTTCAAAAAAAAGTGCTATTCATATTTTTCGTAAAATTAACCCTTCTAGCCAAAATTCGTCATTTAAGTTCCATTAGGGTGTGTTTGTATGCTGTAGATAAAACAGCACATTGTATTATAATTCCTAACTTTGAAAAGCTGCAATGTTAGTTACAATTAATATCAACTAAAAAAATTGGGTTTAAATTAAAATTGAAGATGTCTGTTTTCCAACAATGATAATTAAAACAATTTATTTTAATTAGTACGTCAGTTTATCTGAGTTGAAGCACTTTGATTTTTGCATTGTTTTACGACAAGTTCTACACTTTAAACGGATGCAATAGCCATTCTAACGCAGATATACGGATGTGATAGGCTTAGATGAACGATGAAGACGTATATTTTCCAACAAGGTTAATTGAAACTATTTTTTGTAATTAGAATCTTAAGCTATATTAGTTTATCTACGTTATAGTGCTTTGATTTTGCATCATTTTACGACAAATTTTATATTTAAACTGCTGCAGTACCTATTCTAATTATTCTAATCATGCTAAACGGACAAGATTAGTCCTGGATGAGAAATGAAGATATATATTTTTCAACAAGGGTAATGAAATTTAATTGCAGTTGTTGGAAAATATACAATTTTCATCTAAGCATAATCACATCCATTTACAACGATTAATACACATATACGCTGTTGTGTGTGCAGCGTACATAAATGGTCTAATACGACTTAAATGTCTAATTTTATCCAGAAGTGTTATTTTACGAAAAGTATGAATGGAACCATTACTGAATAAAGGTTTATTCTAAACATAACTGGTTACCGGTTTATTTTCTATCGGATGAATGGTTTAGGTACTAGACATTAATTTTTGGACACCATCTTGAATTTCCGGCTTCAGAAAAAGAAATACGACTTGGAACCGTGCAGATTCAGATTCAGTATGTCCTAATTGGGTAAAACCGCCCACTGCCCGAATTTCTCAATATTGTCCGTTGAAAGTTATTTTTGATGTTTTTTCTTCCAGTCTGGTAAAATAAATGATAAAAAAAATTATAATGTTGCTAATTACACCTTACGGTCCATGAGCAAACTTTTCCCTAGAGGGTAGCTGATAATATGGCTGCTTTTGTATTTATTTTATTTTAAGGGTTTTGAATTTACTTAACTAGCCGTATTGTGAAAATTGCTGTCCTATTGTGTACATGTATTTTTTCACATAAAAGTGGTAACAACTAGCTTATTGTAATATTACTCAATACTTATTAATGAAAGACAAAACAAATCACAATGTTGCTAATTACGGTCCATACGCAAAGTTTCCCCTAGAGATATTTGGCATGCTAAATATGGCTGTCTTTCTCATTAAAGTAATTTTATGTCAACATTCATTTTGTAGTATTTGAATATAACTGTTGAAAATTATTCGTCCACTATGTCCATTTAATAACTCCTTGTTGAAAGTTTTAATTATCAATTTGATGTTAATAAATTCACTAAACTGTTTTCAGTATAAACCTGTTTTACTCTGACTTACTAGCAGTTAGGAAGTTATTGATGAAAGTTACCTCTCGTCAGGTTGAAGATTCTTGTATTTGCAGCTGGTAATACCACTGTTAACTGAACACACATGTCTATCAGATGCCTTCGTCCATTCATCTTGTTTTTAATGCAATGTGGTGGTAGTCTCGTTGAAAATATCAATAGAGCATAATTAAATTATTTTTAATCACTCCCTAGCTGGTAAAACAAGTAGTGTGAAGCCTGTGTCTTTTTTTTTATTTCGGTATGCAACTCGTGAATGGAAAAATTATCAGAAATAAACTAATCCTTTGTGGTATTCATGTTATTCATATCTTCTGGTAACTTTAGCTCAACCAAAGTGAGCTTATCCCTACTAGTCCATGAGCAGGAACAATTATTTGTACCAATTGGGGACTAAGTCTACCAATGATTTTTAGGCATTGGTAGATTTAGTCTCCCTATTGGTACCACTACTACTTCGCCATATGATTTTTAGCTGTGCTAGCCATCCGGTTGTGGCAGCTCATGGGCGTGGCTGAGATTCAAAATGGTCGATACTGTCATTTTTTTATCCTCCTTATTTTCCTAAGTAATTAAGTTGTTGACACCAGATAAAGCAGCAGGTTATTAAGCATAAGCAAATGCAAATATTCTTTGTGCAAAGTTTGACATTGAGGTTAACATTCAAGGTCAAAATGTAAATATTCTGAAATTTTGTTCAGCCTAGGAACACAATTTTAAAAAGTGGCCTAAATTACGCACAAATCAAAATATGTTTCGAATGCATTATTCTTCTGACACTAATAATTTTACAACGATATTTGGAAAATTACTACACCTTTCTTAGTACGTGAGACATGACAAAAATACTTTGTTTTATGGTCCAGAAAAAAACAACACATGTGGGAATGAAAGGTTTGGCATCACTTTTAAACGAATTGTATTCCGGCTGCTTCCCATAAAACCTTACGTTACTGCCAATAGAAAATTAATGTGGGCATAGAGTTAACGGCCACTGGAAAGCTGGAGTTAGGATTAATGTAATGACACTGAGTCAAGCTACCATGTAAAGGAAGCTGTAAAGCGACAACCTTCGTCACAATGTTCAGAAACATTTGAAAAGATACTTAGCACCAACATTTCACCGCAAATTGAACTGTGTGGTATATATCGTACCTTTTGTATGGCTGACAATGGACAAAAATAGACTGACATGTCTACAGGTGAGTCGCGAAGTTTGTGGCCAAGAGACATTATCTATAAACAGCAAATTAGCTAAAAATTAGCAAACATGATTTTCATATCACAAAACAGAAAGCCTGTGAAACATGCGAGACGTGATAGCACATCCATTTGGACATCTTCCTTAGTCCTTAGCAGCAGCTGATGGATCAGTGAGAAAGACTATCAAGGCTGCTCTGGCCAGAGAAATACAGAAGAAAGTGTCTTTAGAAGACGTCATCCTGCGTAATTGATGGCATGGAATGGCTTTCTTCCAGAAATTCATGGGTGATGTCAAATTTGCCAAGTTGGCTTAGCATGGATTATCAGTGGTGCTTTATGAGAATTCTAGCAGTCAGTGGACCACTTCATTTGACGTGTACAGAATTACTTTTATCATATCGGTAAAAGGGACCGCCAAATTCCGAATGGTTCGGCCCTTCAAAGGAGTGATATCAACACACTAAAACATTCGCCAAGTTAATAGCACTGACTAATAGTTCGATGGTTAAATGAAAAAAAGAAAATTGCTTCTTCGGTAGAAATGTTCAAGTTCTCATTTGACGTCTAAAGTATTATTTGGTGTGATTAACTTGTAGAATGTTTTGGTATTTATATCACTCCTTTGAAGGGCCGAACCATTCGGAACTTGGCGGTGCCTTTTACCAGTTTTGGTTTTTGATTTACTAACAATGATTATAACAATACTTTCGTACTTTCGCGGCTTGGTCACGCCATTAACGTTACTCCCCCCCCCCCCCCCCCCAGGCTGTCAACAAGAAAAGGGCTGAAATTTCGTAGCGGGAAAGCTTCCCGTGTCTCGGTATCGATAAATAATCGCCTTGCGGGAATTAACATGGGGATGAGCAGACTGTAATTAGTAGATAGCTGGCTATTAATACATTTGCAATGTTATTGTCGGGTAAGTCATTGCTCTCCATTTTACCACAATTTAAACTTTTGTACCGCATTATTATTTTCCCCCAAGTACCTATTATGTACCCAATTATGCTTCAGGATAAAAGACACTTACGCTGTGACGTCGCCCTACAATGGTTTACGTCCTCGACAATTAAATTGATGTGATGTTTGTTGCCTAACTTGGCGCGGCACACTAGCATGTGTCTAGATCAAGAATGCACAACGATGCACCAGAGGTTAATCGAAATTGGATCGCATTTCAATATTATTGCACCTATAGATATGAAGAACGCCAATAGACGAAGTTTTTTTCGAGAACCACCAATAACGAAGGCCTCATAAAGTTTACCGGAAGTCAGTAGTTGGACCGAAATGGCATCGAATGGTTTTCGAACATCATGTGCTTCTATGGCAGGATGTGTGGTTCAAAAGTTTGAACTGTATGTACTGACATTCATTAAATTTCTTCATCTCCAGTTAACGATTTGTGCGTTAACGGGATGGTCGACACCACTAGTGCCTATGTTGGTCGAGGAACACTTGGTGCAGTTAGTTTTCTTAAGAAATACAAAATGTGCCACGAATCATTAAGATTATTAAGTGGTTAACATGGTGTTTCTTTATGGTTAAGAACCTGCTGCTTTTCTGGTGTCAATAACTGATTTTAGAAAATGCAGCAGTAACACAACCACGCTGTCACTACCACTTGGCTATCATGTCTAAAAATCATGTGCAGAAGTAGTTCTTCCGAAAATTTATGGTAGATTTAGTCACCACGAGTGTTACGAAAAAGTCAAATTTTTGGCCCAAATGTTGACTATGCGTAATACTGTTGTGTCAGCATCTCATTGCATGTACATTTGTTTTTGTGACATGTGACCGTTATTCATATGAAAATAAAATTAAAAATACCTAAACTTTGTTTTTAGACTTTTAAATATTGTGCTCCACAAACCATTATTATTGAATAAAAATAAACGTACAAATATCTACAAATTCATTTTTGTCATCATCCGTCCCAAGATGATCGTACTTAAAACAAAATTGTAGAAGGGGCACCATAATGCACAGAGACGTGTTGCAGGCCTACTTCCCATGTACTAATGTTTGATTGGGATTTACCCATTTACAAACCATGTACAAATAAATCAGGGGACAACTTATTAATGCTGCTTTTTATTTTTATATTTTTTACATCGTAAATATTGTTTTTTTTCGTCCTTCAGGATATAGCCATTACAATAATGGACTTCAGAATAACGTTGATGAATCCGTAAGATATCAACAACAACTTGCTAGCAAGAGTTATTCATCACAGCTTTGTTCACAACCCAGAGGTGGAAACCATTTCAAACTGACCCTGCATACCTGTAAAAAAAAAATTAAACCCACCACATAAACGAGGACAATCCACACCCAAAAAAAAAAAAAAAAATTATATGACGCTTAGAACAATTATTCATACTAACATGTTTTTACACACAGCATTATGATAAAGCACAAGCAAGTCAGGTTTATTTTTGCTCTCATGTGTGTGAAGCCACTTATTAATTCAATTAATTAATTATTATTGTTTCTATAAAATCAACCAGTGTTCAAGCAGCTTGCGAATATTACGGTAAAAAGCTGATTTGTACGACATTAAATGCAGTTAAGACCGAGTAGAGTTACCAAAAATGTCATGCTTTAAATAAATTGTTTGTGTTAAGAGGCTGCTAATACTTCAAATTCCGACAATTTGGTGGCGATTAGCAAGAGGGAAATCTCACTAAAACATTCAAAATTCTCAATTGTGGCTATGGAGGACAATCAACAAGAGTCTTATTTACTCTTAGCTGTTATATTAACACCCGAAGCCGTCATTAAAAAATACTGCATCCCACCACGGACGTGCACACGGGGGGGGGGGGGGCTCTAGCCCCTGCCCTCATGGCAAAGTGCCCCTTTTTTACTGAAAAAGTGCTCTTTTTAGGTGGAGCGCTGATGTAAAAGAGTCTAAAAAACGCTAAAAAAGGACTGCAAAGAAATTATTAAAGTCCCACAAAAGGGGGTAAAAAGAGGTTAAAAAGCAAACAAAAAGGCCCCCAGAAAAAGGTTTGCCCTTTCCCTCTCGGGGTCCTGTGCACGTCCCTGCATCCCACAGTTAGGATAAATCAAGCACAAGGTAGTTTCTTTCCATATTATCAAACTATGGGATAATCTTTCTACTCTTCCAGTCGATGCCCCACGTGTTAATGCTTTTATAAATAGACTCGATGAACACATTGCATGAATGCGAATTTACAATACTCTTTAATTAGTCCAATTTACCACTATCCATGGAATATATATTGCAGCATTTGATGTATTTGTCTGGGATTTAAATGTCATATTGTGTAATGTACATGTACTGTTAAAAATCTTATTTACGGTATTTGTTGTTATCGTAGGTATAATTGCGATTAATTTCACACTTGTTAATAACATAAAAAATATTATTTTGAATTTTGTACATCACTGTATCTCAATAGAAAGTAAAGTAAGTACATCCCATTTGCTGAACAGTTGTAGAGACGGTTTGATTATTGCTTGATTTATTATAGCATGCACGCCATGGAATATATGTTTGTGATCTTCAGTTCACCATTATGAAATGTCATGAAGCTTATATGCTCGGCTGGAACCAGTAGCCAGGGTCAGTACCAGTACACAGTTGGTAAAGCTTTCGACTATTAACTTAATGTGTCAGGTATCGAATCCCAACCAGAGCAATAGTCATTTAATTTTGTCTCAGATGAGTGTATCTTGTATCCTAACAAGGCCAGTCTTTAATGCTGTCTGACTGCTTCATTAATCCCTTGAATTGAAATTAATTGTTTATTAATTGCTTGCAGTATATCTAGTATGGAGGCCAAGCAACAAAGTTCTTTATTTCCTATGTACAGAGTCAGAGAAATTTCTAATTAGCCCCACCTGAAATCCTATAGCAGTGGTAAAACGTACTTCATGCATATGACATAGCCCATATAGCGAGGCTACTTTATAAACTTGCGTAGGGTTGCCCTTCCCATTCACCACAGATATTAATTGTATTTTTGCTTCTTTCCAACAGAGATGTAAGTTCTCTAAAAAGGAATTGTGTGAATTGGCTAAGCGGAAGTGACTGGCATAAACATCCTGTTAATTGGATAAACGAGTTGAGTTTTATACCATCTTCCATGTAGCTCCTAACCATACGTTGGATACTAAGCACGAGCCGGATTTGGCATTCAAGTCCCTATGTCTTCAATTAAGTAAATCACCCATTGTCTTGGGATGTATGCCTTTGCCACAAGACTTCATTTACTTTGTACATAGCCTAGTACCTGTAGTGATGGATTCACGAACACAAATAAAAGGTTGTCAGAGTCCTAAACGACTTTTAGACTATTTATTAAGTAATAGTTACCCGTGAAGTAGACCGGGTTATCCCGAAATAATTGCTCGTCTGCGAGAAACGGAACAGTCCAAAGATCGAGGGGTTGCGAAATCGAACGCGCGAATTTGATTTTGCTACCCCTCGATCTTTGGACTGTTCCGTTTCGAGGAGACGAGCAATTATTTCGGGATAACCCAGTCTAATTCACAGATATGTGTTTTAATGCTAAGGTGTGACGTCGAGCCAACAAGTAGTTATTTGAGATTAATTATTTTGTGAATTATGACGTAAATTCCTGAACTCAAGCTTCCGGTTTAAACGTCCTGTCTGCGAAAGTCTCAGGTACGCGAGGATGTCCCTATATCCAGTCCCAGTCACCGACATTTGTGTTTAAGGTAAAACCGTATTTTTTTCTACTTTATTAGTTTAAATAAGATATAGCGTATAAAATGCGTTATTTGCTTGAGTCTCGAAGGTTTTTAAGTGTGTTTAGAAGGTGTCAGTAGGCTAGTTTTCGTACCGTCGCAACGAAAGGTTGTCGGGGGGTTCGGCTTCGACTATTCATTCGTGGGTGGGGGTGGGGAGAGGGCTAGCATCGTACGCGAGGTTTTTTTTTTTTCGTGTTAGTGCGGAAAATGTCGCCAGGTTATAAATGTGCTGTTCGCTTGAGTATCGTATGTTTTTAGGTGTATTTAGGTGTGTTTACAAGTGTCGGTAGCCTAGTTTTAGTACTGTCGGAGCGAAACGTTGGCGGATTGGGCCATTCTTACATGGGTGGGGTTCTAGCATAGTAGCCTATGCGAGGTTTTTTTTTTCGTGTTAGTACGCTAAATGTCGCAGGTTGCAAATGTGCTTATTTATGTTGGTTGAATTTGTGTTGTGTACGGTAGTTTTGCAAAGTATGTCACGTGGTAGAGCAGTGGTTGTGTAGAGTGCGGAAAAAGTGTTAGATTATCCAAAAAAGTGTGGGTTATCAATATTAACCCACGGTCACGTGTGTGGGTTTTCAGATTAACCGTATATAACGGCTACACTTTTAGCATTGGGATGTGTTGGCGTGACGTCACCACCGTGCATTAGGTATAATTTCCATATGTATCATGATGGAATGTGGGATTCAACCAGGAGTTTGATTGGGTGAGTGTTGACAGAGTTTTGCAGATTTTTGTGGCAGGTGGTAGATGGCTATTACTTTAGAAAGCTTTGGTATAAAGTATAAATTAATAGAGTAACTAACACTAACTGCATCAATAAACACTTGATTTGGTGGTTCGTGTAAATGCTCGATCGTAGATAATGCATTAAATTAAAAATATCTATACTCCATACTCCAAGCAGCATCAGAGTCTCCTTAGATCCATACACAAATCAATTAACCAACACATGTATCTAACTATATATTAGCAATTGTTTGTGTCTTGTTACGTCATCTTGTTTCAGTAACGAGCACAAAGGGTTTCAGTTAAACTTTTTCAAGCAAGTTTCAAATAAAATGTAAAACGGTTTGATAAAAATTTTGGGGAACTTGCAAATGTTTGAACAAATGCTCCATACCGTTTTATTTTTTGAATTCGATGTTTGAACCAGTTTTAAGAGCTACAGAGTATACACATAATATAAGTAAAAGCAACCCTTCTTTGATGATGCATTAATTTTCAATGATCTCTAATACGGTGTAATCTGGCGTCATGCTACAGTTTACGCCATAATCGTGCTAGAAATTAAATTCGTAATTTTTGTGGGGGGAGGGGGAGAGAGTGTATCAGATATATTTCTGTATTGAAGATGGTTTGAATGGGCAAGTGATAATTGTGAAAGTCTGCACATCCTTACGCTTACCTATTATTTATTCCTAAACCTTTGGTCACTTTAACTTTTCGTCTCCATAGGAGCAACATTTTGCTAACTGTATTTTGCTAGTAGAAATCAGCTATTTATTAAACTTTTGAACTGGCTGGATTATATTAGTTCTGTGGACAATTAAGCTCACTTGAATTTTGTTATTGCAAAAAAATAATCCCAATTGATGAAATAGTTCTTGAAATTTAAATACTTGAAATTGGTGCTTTAATGGCTGAACTATTTTTACTAAAATGAGATAATGTTTTTTTTCCAACTTACCTTTTCCATCCCTTTGCCCTTCCATATACACGTCAAAAAATCAGATCCCTGCAAAAGAAATACAACCAAGTAAAGTAAAACACGCCAACTCTCACTTCCTTCCAAATACAGGATGGATAAAAGCAATACTGTGGAACACTATACCGATCAAAAGGCTGCTTTATTATCAAAAGGAATAACCCATCGATTTGAAATGGGTTTTTTTCTGTCATTCTAATCAGACCTCAATGCCTGGAAGTCTTCTGATTGGTCGGGGGGGGGGTTGAGGCTTAATGGCGCGTCGACAACTTGGTCATTAGCGCCAACCTCAGTCACAGTGCAGTGGTCCGGGTTGCGATTGGTCAGTTCAAAAGAAATTTTCCCACGATATTGCTACATCGTTCTTTCCAGTTCCTTACTCGTGTTCAACAACAGTATACTATCGCCGAATTAGTATTTAAAATTCCTACCCATTATCCAGACCTTATGCATCTTACAATAGAAATAACAGGAAATGTTGATGAGGCCAAAAATTGGATCCAGACAAGCCAACAACTAATGTTGTAAAGGAAAGAAGAAAATAAACCAAAGAGCGAAAAATCATGTAGTACACTAAGACATCTTTATGCACTTACGTTTTGTTAAGAGTGGCATGACCCAAATCCGAACTGGTAACCCAATTCGTCCCCAGATCTCAGAAATAGCGCCTTTATCACTATGGCCGCTCCTCCATAACGATAAAGACGCTATGTCAGTGAACTGGGGGACGAAATGCGTTGCTAGTTCGAATTTAGGTCATGCCACTCTTTAACAAAATGAAAGTGCATAAAGATGTCTTACTGTACTACATTATTTCTAGTGTATGATTTTCGATGTTTGGCTTATTTTCCTTTTTCCTTTATTAAATTTACAGCGATTCGTGTATATTTATTTAACAACTAATATTGACACCAAAAACATATTAAAATCAAATGTGGTACCAACATGATCTCCACTAATTGTAGATGTAGATGCAGATAACCCTTAATGTTGCTGGCACTTTCATTTTGTTTTTCCTTTATAACATTTAACAATAGACAGAGACGACAATGATTTAATTTCCTGTGAATTAAATGAATACTTCCTATCAATTTGGTTTGAAGCTACTTAAATATAAAATTTATTCCCTCGCTTGTAAAGCATACGTGAAAGACATACAAACACTTGTTTTTTAATAATTATCGGCTCAAAGCAATTGAACTTCATTGCATACAACACTAAAAAATTTGCATCCAATAAATACTGGTTAGAAACATCATATGAATTTTGGGGGAGTGTTGGCTATATGTCTTTTATTAGATGTCAACGATTTCTCAAGGTGCTTATATCAAGAGAAAGAAACGTACTGACATGCCATTTTACTACAGATGAAAACCAAAAGTTCCCATCTAGCTATTTCCCAGCACCGCTCTCCTATTAGAAAAAGGCAGTGCAATAACCATTGAAATATACTGTAACTAACTTCAAGTAAATGTGACAAGAAGCTACCATTCTGAAAATTAACCAGCTTTGTCTCCGTTTTTATTTTTGAGGTATTGTATTAGGCCGTTACCACGCCACCATTTTAGTGTATCGCTAAAATGTTAATGTTCCTCATTTGAATCCATCACCAAAATACAAAACCTTGGGGAAAATTGAACTACGATTTATTACACAATGAGATATAGTTGGCTATTTAATCAGGCTTTAAAACTTACAAAGGTTTTGTCCTTGGCATAACAGTTATCTACTTCTTTTCCTGCATCTTCCTGCACCTGTAAGCAAAACACAATAGCACAAATTATACCTATTGGGTATTATGCAGAGTTATATTGCTAACTAGAATGAAATTAATACTAACTCCATACAACCACACAACATCCTGTAGGCTGCTGTTTGTGCGAATTTTATTAAATTAAAACAGTATTTCCTGCATTATGTTACTTTGTCTAGAATTTATACAAATTGAGGAATGAAGAAGGCTTCCATCTTTACTGAAGACAAAAAAATTGTGAGGCGTAGCACAATTTTAACTTGGTAGACACTCTACTTGTCGCAACTTGACAGATTTTGCTGGCTAACCTCAATATGTAATATTTAAACCTGATATGTTATAGATTCGGTCAAAAACCGAATATAACACTAGAAGTTAATGTGTCGATGCGAGACCTGATAGACAAATCTTTACACGGCAGAACTTGCTAGAAGGATTTAAAAACCGGCAAAACAGTGAGAAACGTAAAATTAAAAAGCTGTAGGGACTTCGATGTGTGTTTGTGACTATCACCAAGCAAAGAATTGACCGAAATACTGTATTATTAACGGGTTTATCAAGTTTCCCCGTTATTTGAATCTGTATAATGTAAATTTGAAATAATTTTTTTTTAAATAATCTTTAAAGCTTGAATGTTTGGTTGAATGTGGTTGTACGCAAGAGGAGAAAGAACGGAAATACATCGTGTCTCAAGGTGATGGTGAGTACGAGAATGGGGTATTGGAAATATAATTTTGAATCAGGAAATACTTGTTTCTTGCCCTGTTTTGGTAAAGTGTTTAACTAGTGAAATGGTTGCAAATTTAAATTTAAAATTGTATTTCTGGGATGGGAGTTGAGTTTCTGCTAACACTGCCCAATGTAGTGGCTAACTATGTATAATTTGCACATGGTATATGGTAAATTGTTCTTTTCTTAGTGCGGATTCAACGTGCAAATCAAACACACACAGCCACTCATATATGAAAGAGTGAGCAGAAACACATTCCATTCCACAAATGTAGCTTCGAGTTAATGAAACTATTAATTCACTAGTTTACCACTATACCAACACAGGACATGGACCCAGTATTTCCGGAACCAACATTTTATTTCATACACCCAATTATCATACCTGCCTTAGCCTCGAAACATTATGTATTTTTGTTCATACTCATCAAATGCACAACCAAATCCAAGCAACATCAATAGCTTCAGACATTTTATCAAATTATTTTAAATTAAATCAAAATTTATAAATTCCGACACCACGGCAACCTCAGTAAACCCATATAAATACAGGATTCCACTCAGTTCTGGCACATCGTCTGGTGATAGCCACCAGAACACATCAAAGTCCCTGTTGACTTTAATTTTCATTTCTCATGGTTGTACTCGTCCTAGAAAGTTCTGCCTTGCAAAGATGGACTTTTGCCTCGACTCATAACTTCTAGTGTTGTATGCTGTTTTTGACTTTACTCTTGATGAACGTCGATTTCTAATCTATAATTTTTTTAATGTACACTTGATTACATCTGAAAGCTACATTGCTCTACAAGTGCTTTTTTATATGGATAGTTATAATCACGGTTTTCAACCATGCCAGGGAAAACACTGCTTGGTGTAGCTGAGGAATTCCGTTATCAACCTAGGCAGAGTATAAATCCTGTACCCTTCGAAGCGTTAGACATGTTTTAGCCCGTTTGGAGGAAAAATGGGACTGCCGACGGAATAACTGCGGTCACTCTCATTAGGCAGGATTTGTAGAATGGTGTTTTCAGCATCGGAACAGTCGATTTCATGTTCGCTGCATACATCTGCATTTTTCTCTTTAAAAAAAGGTCAAAAAATCCCCTTTTTAGGGTAGCCTGAACGGCAAAATGATTATTTGGCTGATTGGCAACGAAATTTGGTAGGGTCATTTTAAACCTATAATTCGTAGGTTTAAATTTGAGGTGAAAATGCTTTGAAGTCGACTTCACCAACAGCACTCAGCCCTCTCCTGATAAAGTGAACATCTGCTTTAATTCTACTACTACCACAACGCCATCTTTTCTGTCAAACACAAGTCTTACAGGAAAGCACCAATTGTGTCCTCTTGTCATCATCATATGGATATATACATTATATACAATAATTATTTTTGAACTAAGTTCGAGTCCCAAAGTGACGTTGAAAAGAATAGTTTGTTTTGAATTAGTTGGTTGCAGATGGAATTAATGGGTAGCAGAAAAGACAAAAATGAAATAGAAAATCTTTGTATATTACAACTAATGCTTTGTAATCTTTAATTTTACTACCTTTTTTTTTAACATCTTAATATAAATAAATAAAAATACGAACCTTAGGAATCATAAACTTCAGGAATGCTGCTCTGTATTTCTTGTAATCGATGTCGTTACCATTTCCCTAAAACATTTAGTTTCAATAATTACTTTCAGAGCCATTTTGGAAAAATCTTACACTCTTGTGTCTACTTTTAATGCCATATTAACACCACTACTTAAGATTTGTGATAATCAAATTCATTTCTTTCAGAATATTTGTTTTCTTTCTGTAAAATATGCACCATGATCGACTTATCCTGAAAATAATACACTTGACGTTTATCCTTCAGTATTACGTAGACCACAGCTTTACTCTTCACTGATTATTCATTGCTAAACAACGAAGCGGTTTGCTTTCATTCTATTTATGTCCCAATTAGAGCAATGACGTTACCTTCGTGAATCATCGCACATTTATGGAAATACGAAGATATTTGTCGTCAGGGTTCGAAGTTTTACATTTACGCGGAAATGATGGTTAGTCATACTTAATACTAAATAATAACGTGGAATCAAATGAAAATTAATTTTGAATTGTATAACGATATGCTGTTGGTTAGTGAAATGCTCATGCGAAATAGACAGAACATCATAAATTCTAGACACGAAAAACTATCTTTCGAAACCGTACTTTTAATATTCAAAATTGAACAGTTAAACATTGACGAGTAAATACTTCGTAAATAAAATCTGATGTAGAATCTAGTACGAATCATTTTGAGAAAGAATACAAAAATTCTCTCGCCGAATACCACTCTTCTATTTGCAATATCTATAATTTGTGGGTTTTAGCACTCATCTCCTTTCCAACAAATTTCCCTCGACCTTCGGTATCAGCAAATTAAATCAGGAAATGAGTTTTGTGCTACCTCGCACAAATTATCGTTTTTTAGAAGTGCTCCAGGTATTCCGGCCGACATTTCCAAACCCTCATATGATCAGAGAATATTACTTTTTGTCTCTTAACTCAAAAATTCTATAACCCTCAACTACCTAATCCCTCAAAGTTTCAGAATTTTGTGATTGCTTTAAGTTAAAATGTTGATGACCCAATAACAAGTTTAGAACCTATTTATACCATCCATTTAACAATTGCACTCATTAACCTATTTTAGTTTCCCATCGAAGGAATGTGGGAAAGGAAAGCATAAAAGAAATTTTTTTTTTTTGCAAATTCATCCACTTAACACATATTAGTGGAAAACATGGAAAATAACAATATTTAAAAATTCATGATACAAAAAAATTTTACTAAAACAACATTTCTGCAAACACTATTGAAGAGCAGATGGAAATTTTCCTGAAGATAGTCCAACTGTATGTTTTGTGTGTGGCTTTACCAGTTTTTTTCCCGTTAGTTTTAAGCAGCAGGGATGAAATTTGTATGAACATATCCAGCATAAATTGTGACAACCCCTAGGGCATAACATTGGTACTGTGTTTCTGCATTCATATTTATGCTGATTATTTTTGATTTGTTCCTCGTCTTATTGCTGCAAGATAGAGAGGCCGCATACGTGAGGAGCGTATGGTGCTATTTCTTCACATATAGGAACATATGAGCGCACAACAAAATATCCACATTTCTTACACTGCACTCGTGTTTCTAAATCATGTAATGCCTTTAGCGATTTGACACTAAAAATAACGTTAAGTTAAGACAAAGTTAAGTTATCAAGAGTATAGTTAAATGCTTTGAAAACCCTAAATGGGAAAACTGAAAGATCCTGATGAAATCTACTATGAAACAACAAAACAGAAGAACCATGGAAAACGAATAGCTGAGAAAAGATTTGCTGAACTTAAAAAATAAAAAAAAAGTTTTTAGCCGAATATGAGCCAATCGATAGGCCCAAATAACAAGATGCTCACAAGTTATCAAAACCAAAACGTGATGTAAAAAATAAAATAAAAGAAACTAAACAAAATTATTATTGCAATTAACATTAAAGAAAACGACAAAGTGGTAAAATTTGGACCTTACTAAACAATATCACAGTGATAAAACAAATAAAATTAATACTCTACTGATAACTATATCAAAGATACTTTTATGCATCAGGAAGAAAGGAGCTTAAGCAGCATGATCATGGAAAACTTTAACACCCAAGTAACCCTAGCCAGACGTTACTGATATGCTCAATAAAGTAAAGGATACAAATCGACAGGCAGAGATGGGAGTTAAATGAAGCACTTGATAAGAAGAGCAGAAAATACCAGTTTGTTTATATAAAAACTATATTCGTCAATTGTGGAAAAACAAATATGGCCTGACAAATTGAAAGTAGCAAGACATGTTCAAAAAAGGTAATAAATCGGATTTATTTAACTAAGGAATTACAACACTCTCACCAGTAATAAATAAAATAGTGGGAAAATTCGTTGCAATTATAATTCGTAAATTCGTATATAGATATAAAATCATTTATGGTAAGAGGTTTGAGCATCAACCAAGGAAGAGTGCTTCAAATACCTCGCAACACGTCAACAACCACATTACAAGAACTTTGGACGAAGGTAAATTTAGTAGAGCTCTTTCATCGATTTACAAAAGCTTTCAATACTCATGAACGTGACAAAGTGACATCGAATTATACACACATGATGTTAGAGGGCACTTTCTGAACATGATGAGTTTTCTCATGAATTGTGCGTTTTCTCATGAACAGAAAAGCATGTTTAAAAATAAATTAAACACACAATTGTTGGCCATATGTAAAGTATGGTGTTCCTAGGGCGCGACTTTAGGACAATATTTTTTTTATTTACGTCGATGACATACAGGATGAACCAATCAACCTCATATTATTTCCTAATGATATTTGTGTGCTTTAAATACATAACAACAAACATGAAATGCTAAAAAAAAACTTTCAGATGGCATTCAATAACATGATCTAATATTTTCGTAACGATTTATACCTCAGTAATGAAAAAACTATAATTTTATGCTAATTTACACCTAACACATGGAGAACACCTAAGACAGTATTATCGTGCATAAATAGCGTGCAACTGTGAACATCTTAATCAAGTTCGAAATTAAATACCATGGTATGGATTTAAACTAAAACTGGAAATTCTGTGAACTTATTGAAATTTTTTTTTGCTTTAATTTAAGTAAGGTTGACTCATGGTGGCCACTTTCAAATCATTCATTGAAACACATCTTCATTAGCCTTGAATTGGCATAACCCAAGTATATGAGGTTCTCTTTAGTTTCGTTAGCCAATAAACAAGTCAAATGTTAAAAGTAGAAAATAACTATTAGGATTTCATCAGACGGTCCACAAATAATAAATTATTGGAGTTTTATAATGGGTAATGTGTCACGTACCGCTTTATACACCTTTTGTGCAACACAGGTAGCAAATTTTGGACAGTCTTCTTTGCACTGCAAGAAAAATAATTTTGATAAAATTGACAATGAAGTTAGCCATGAGAACAATTCAAGCCATTTCATGAGACTTAAACCTTCATTAAACTATTTCAACTCATCTTGATCTGGTCCCAATAAGTTTAGACGAAACAATACCAAGACCATAAAGTAATTATTGTGACGAGTCCGAAATAACATCGTGACTAATACTGTTAGTTTCAACAAGTCTCATCACAAAAAATATAAACAAATATAATACAAGCTGTTTGGCTTGTTATCACATAAATACGTAATGATCCGGTAATATGTTGAGAAATTATGTGGGCTCTTGTCTAAGCTTTTGAATGTAAAATTTTTTTCGTTTATAATGTAAAGTAAAGTAGAAACAATTTTATAATATAGACGTGATTAAAATAAAAATGACATTCACCTTTAAACCAAGCTAATGATGGACACACAGTAGCAAAATTCGCTTAAAAATGTTCAAAAGTAAGAAATATATAATAATAAGCCCATCTAACATTTAGGAGCCGTTAGGAAAATATAAAAAAACACCATTAACTATTTTTAATTGGATAAATACATTATGGAAAATAAAGACACAATTAATTGGTTAGTTAAAGGTATAAACGTCAAAAAAAAGTCCAAATTAAATTTCACTTTGTTGATTATTTGGCTCCTTAAAAGTATTTCATACAATATAGCATTTTCGCTTGGTAAATGTTGAGAAAATGGCGTGAACCTTTAGCATTCTCATTCAGGTTTAAAGATTTACAGTAGTCCAGTTTTACCAATTTTAAAATTCGACCAAATTTAGGTGGAATCATGGAATATTTATAATAAGCTAATTTTTGACCCAAATATTCGTAATGGTCTTAGGTTCAACATACTAAAAGTCCTCAGCTGTCCGTGATGAGCTAACACCGCCATCTTGAAACATGGCACCCTATATCGGTTTTTTTCGCAATATATCTTGGTAATGGTTGCTCGGGCTTGAAAACATGTTCTATCCAAAAATGTATACCATGGCATTTTCTACAAAAAAAGTGTTTAATTCATTTTTTTGTAGATTCAATGATTCAGCCAATAAACGATGTAGAAGAATGTTGCGCCATCTTTGAAACTTGCTCCCAAAATCGATATATAACGGAAACAGCTGCATAAAATATGTTTAATCCGAAATAGTACAGCATGGCATTGTATACAAAAAGGTTCTATTCGTTTTTTTTTAAATCGAGTCAATGATTCAGCGAATAGTCAGTATCAAAGAGGCAACACAAGTGTATTGTATCCACTTCATATAGGGAGGCTTGGGGGGGGGGGGGATTGAGGCTTAATGGCGCGTCGAGGGAGGCTTAGGGCCAACATTGATGGAATTGTACACTTTCTTTGAAAAACATGAAATTTGGTATGGATGCACATGAAGAGTAACTGGAAAAAATAGCTTTGATAGCAAGTTCAAACCCCCTCCCCATCCCAGGAGGGGAAGGGAGGGGCGATTTGCCCTCCCCCCCCAACAAAAAAAACGGTTTTATGGCTTTAACTCCTTAACCACCAAAAAATCAAAAGGAAAATGTGAAGCAAAAATGTGCACCACATAGTTCTGGACAGGAAAAGCAATATACACCTTTCACGTATAAGCAACCCTTGAAACCCCAAATCGTCTTTAAAGTGAATCATCCTTAATACACGCGCAAGCTTTTTTCAATTAGTTTTTATAGTGATTTTCGCGTTGAAAGTGTTTTGGCGAGCCATCTAATAGGCCGAAATGGACATGCTTAGAATTTTCAAAAAGGTGGGGATTGATTATTTCCATCACTCCTAACCGAAATTGTTTAACTTAGCCAGGAACCGTTTTACGCCTATTTAAAGGTGAAGAAGTAATGACGTTGCGGCTAAAGCAAATGTTGATTATCTAATTCAAAGTGCTCTTGCGAATCCTGTAATAGCCCGAAATTAACATGCTTAACATTTTTTGAAGGGTGGGTATCTATTCTTTCCGTCAATCGAACTAAAATTGTTTAACTTAGGTGGGGAGCGTCGTACGCCTATTTAAAGGAGAAGATGTAATGGCATAGTGCAGAAGGTGTATGGTGATTTTCGAATTCGAAGTGCTCGTGTGAGTTCACTAATAGCCAGAAATGGACACGTTTAGGTTTTATAAAACTGGAGATCTATTCTTTCAATCAATCCAACTCAAATTGTTTAGGTTAGGGACTGTCCGACGCCTTTTAAGGTGTAGCAGTAATATGTGTAGCTGCTACATTTAATTTCAAAGTATCATTGTAATCCTCATATTTGTATTTGCACCTAAGCTACACAATTTCGGTTAGGATTGATTGAAAGAATAGATTCCCACCTTTCAAAATATCATGAGCATGTCCGTTTCTGACTATTAGAGGGCCCACTAGAGCACTATGAAATAAAAAATTAGCCGATGGTTTAGCCGTCACGCCATTACCTCTACACCTTTAAAGGCATGGGTCGGCTACTTTCTAAGCTAAACAATTTCGGTTAGGCTGAATGGAAAGAATAGAGCACCTCCCTTCAGAAAATGTTAAGCCTGTTCATGTCTGGCTATTATAAGGATTCGCTAGATTACTTTGAATTTGAAAATCACCAGATGCTTTCGCTGCTGCATCACCTTTAAATGGGCATAGGACAGTTCCTATCTAAACTAAACAATTTGGTTATGATAGATGGAAAGAATAGATTCCCACCGTTCAGAATATTCTAAGCATATCCATTTTGGGATATTGGAGGGCTCGCAAGTTTACTTTGAACATGAAAATCACGAAAATCAGCCGTAGAACAAAAGGCGGAAAAAAGTGTTATATCGTATTTGTTTTTACGTTAAATATTATTGTGTAGCTTAGTTTGGTTAAGTTTCCTTGACTCTAATTTCACGTGGCAGAGTAAGAATTTTACCAAACTACTAATTTCATACGCATTTTTTCTGAGGCTTTTATTTCCTTTTGTAAGCTTACTTTTACGTTTTTCTGAAACTTTTTACCAAGGTTCCTTCCTATTCAATTAAAAAAAATCTTGCTACGGTGACCTGGCAGTGTTACATACGAGTACTAAAAAATATTTACACTTTTTCAGTGTGGATGTTTGAGTAGGGGAGAGCTGGAAATTGTGAGACTGGCATCTCAGTTGCGGTTGTATTTATTCAGTGTCTTGTTTTATCTCAGTTGATCTGACTACGAATTGTTGCAGTAGTTTTGTATTGTTGTCACGGTGGCTTTGTTGGAGTTTTTTTTTGTCTAAGCTGGTTCTGGTTGACCGGTTTATTGGCAACAAAAGGACTAAATAGCAGCGCGGCTTTTATACCAGGAGAAATGTTTGATTCCAAATGCAGATAACTCATGCAGATAACTCAAGAATTAGCAGTGCTAGTTAAGCGGGGATGCAACAGTTACCTTAGATGGATAGGCAGTTGTTACCATTGGAAAACTTAAATGGGCTAATACATTTGGACATTTGGCTGATGTGTTCAAGGATCAGTCTTACAAGGTGGACTGTTGTATACATGGATGATGTTGTATTCGATTGATAAGGATGGGACCTGACGAAAACATGGTATAGGATTGGTAGCACTAAGAAGTCTGATAGGGAGTAGGTTAGTTCCATTGCCATCCTAGTAGAAGAACATTTTAGCCCAACCAGAAAAAGGCAGACTTGACGAGATTTTTTTCTCTGCAATTGACTGTAAAAGCACCTAGCACCAAGACTATTGTAGTTTCTGGTGGCTTTAGTGATGCAGAGAATGTTGAATCATCCAACTCAGAAGTCGATACTTAAGAACTAAAAGCCAGACATGAGGATGCTGTGATTAGGCTTATCATTCACTGCATGCAGAGCCAGCCAACATCCATTGTTGCAGCTTCAAGGTATGCTCACGTTCTAGTAAACTGTTAGCTTATTTTCCCAACATGGCGTGCTCCAAGGTTTAGCTCAAGAGTGGTACAGGAAAGAAACAAAAGTGCAGACCAATCCATACCATCGTAAAACAACTTCCATTTTGTAATGCTGTACTGCAGCTATTACTACTTTCCTTGCTATCACCGGAAGGGACACCACCTTCTATTTGGCAGGGCGTAGCAATAATTCCTGCTGGAACACTTCCTTGCAGCACCACGATCTGCTTAGAGAACTAGGTGAGTGGGACTTAGAAGAATCAATTGCTAGAAATGCAAAAATTTTCATCTGTAAAGTCTAAATCATCTTAAGTGAACGGCAGTTTGCAAAACTAGAATGAACAAAGATGTTTGCAGCAATGGTTAATAACGAATTTCTTCTAGGCTTATAGTTACTCTGTGGATACAAAATGTGTTTGGTGAATTAAACTGAATGTATGATGACTCATTTTATAGTAGCCAGTTTGAATTTTGGCCCGTCAAAGGTTAAGCTTGATAGAGGTTAACAGACACCGGGAATGAATTCAGCATCCCAGAATCCTTCGTAAAACCCTGTCTGCCAACTTTTAACGGTATACATGACGAAAATAAAATGTTGTGGCGGCCAGTTTTAATTTTGGCCTTTTAAAATAAATCTTCGCAGATATATATTGACACGCAACATAAATGAATTCAGCACCCCAAAATCCTTTTAGCGGCCATTTTGAACTTTGGCCCATTAAAGGTTAAGCTTGATAGATAGAGGTTGACAGACACCGAAAAATAATTCAGCATCCCAAAATCCTTTGGAAAACACCCTGTGTCAACATTTAACGGAATACATGACGAATATTAAATTTTGCAGCCGCCATTTTGAACTTAGGCCGTTTATGGGTGGAGCTTCGCAGTTATATTTTGACAGACAACGTAAATGAATTCAGCACCCAAAAATCCTTCGGAAAACACTGTCTGTCAACATTTAACAAAATATATGACGATTATTAAATTTTGTGGCGGCCATTTTAAATTTTTGCCATTTAAGGGTTAAGGTTCACAGATAGACGTTGACAGACAACGGAAATGTATTCAGCACCCCAGCATCCTTTGGAAAACACTGTCTGTTAACATTTTACGGAATATGTGACGAATATTAAATTTTGTGGCAGCTATATTTTATTTTTGCTGTTTAAGGGTTAAGCTTCACAGATAGAGGTAGGCAGACAACAGAAATGTATTCAGCACCCCAAAATCTTTCGGGAAACACTGTCTGTCAACAATTAACAAAATATGAAGCGAATATTAAATTTTGTGGCAGCCATTCTTAATTTTTGGCGTTTAAGGGTTAAGCTTGACAGATACAGGTTGACAGGTAATGTATATGTATTAATCACCCCACAATCCTTTGGAAAACACTGTCTGTCAACATTTAACAGAATATATGACGAATATTAAATTTTGTGGTGGCCATTTAAAATTTTTGCCATTTAAGGGTTAAGCTTCACAGATAGATGCTGACAGACAATGGAAATGTATTCAGTACCCCAACCTTTTTTTGAAAACACTGTCTGTTAACATTTAACGGAATATATGACGAATATTAAATTTTGTGGCAGCTATTTTTTATTTTTGCTGTTTAAGGGTTAAGCTTCACATATAGAGGAAGGCAGACAACGGAAATGTATTCAGTACCCCAACATCCTTTGGAAAACACTGTCTGTTAACATTTAACGAAATATATGACGAATATTAAATTTTGTGGCGGCAATTTTTAATTTTTCCTGTTTAAGGGTTAAGCTTCACAGATAGAGGTAGACACAACAACGGAAATGTATTCAGTACCCCAACATCCTTTGGAAAACACTGTCTGTTAACATTTAACGAAATATATGACGAATATTAAATTTTGTGGCGGCAATTTTTAATTTTTGCCGTTTAAGGGTTAAGCTTCACAGATAGAGGTAGACACAACAACGGAAATGTATTCAGTACCCCAAAATCCTTTGGAAAACGCTGTTTGTTAACACTTAACGGAATATATGACGAACAATAAATTTTGCAGTGGCCATTTTGAATTTTTGCCGTTTAAGGGTTAAGCTTGACAGATAGAGGCTGACAGACAACGTGATATGTATTAATCACCCCACAATCCTTTGGAAAACACTGTCTGTCAACATTTAACGGAATATATGACGACTATTAAATTTTGTGGCGGCTCTTTAAAATTTTTGCTATTTAAGGGTTAAGCTTCACAGATAGAGGTTGACAGACAACGGAAATGTATTCAGCACCCCAAAATCCTTTGGATAACACTGTCTGTCAACTTTTACTCAAAACGCCAGAACTTTTTTAAATAAGCCCTTTTTCTGAAAAACTCCCTCTACTATACTTCTATATAAAGAAAAACGTTGCACTTACGTATGGTATTTCTCCGCAGTCTTTTTCTATTGCCTCTCCCTGTAAATAAAAAAGAATACATTAAGGAGAAAAAAAATTGTCACCTAATTTTGCCTATTTTCTACTTTTTACACTGCAAGAAAATTCAATTTTTTTTTGCTCAATTACCAGTCAGATTTGACTGTGGTAGACCTTGGTTTATTTTTACATGACACAATCTCAGCTAAGTACAACCTGAGCGAAGGACTGAGCAAGATTAGGTCATTCAGTGGGTGACTCAGTAAATGAAATGCCAGCAAATGAACAGTTCTCTGCACTGGTAATTTATGGCTTTACTAGAGAAAGCCCACGCTATGCATGGCTGGTCTTGGATGCACCGTTTGCAACACTGGTACAGTTTGGTTGCTCATGTGTATGTCCATGTTTCACCGAATTAAGTTTCTTCAATCCAATTTTTGCACCCATTGGCTAACAAACGCTGATATTCGTTCGCTTCACTCACTCAATCAGCGCATGTTGTGACTCAAATCACTGGCTACACTGTTTTAAAAATTGTCACGACCAAGCGTCGTTGCATGAAAAAAATTGTTGGTTGGCTAATAATGTTTTTTGGCTTAATGAAGTTCGTTGTACCCACACGTTGTATTGAATGCGCCGTTTGCAACACTGGTATGGTTTGGTCGATCAGCTCATCAGTATGTCAATGTTTGACCGAGTTAAGTTTCGTCCATCAAATTTTCGCTTCGCTCACTCAATCAGCAACCCCATTCACGACGCAGCCCCGACGCCTTTTCCAGGAACTGACATTTAAATATTTCTGTAGGAAATAAATAAATTCGCTTTTGTAGAACAAAGTTGAAACGTTTAGCCTAGGCTTTGGTCTTTTTTTCTGGGAGAGGCAGAAAGTAAATCGCTGGGATAACAATGCCTCATTTACAGCGGTCTTACTGTTGCCGACTACTTGCAATTGTTCAGCACCGCAGCAAAGACATAACATGTGCACCAAGAATGTATATCGAATCAAGTAATTGTTACATAAAAATTTGATGCCCGTAGTCATAGTTGTTCACCGATTTTATTATGTAGATTTGTTACAGTGTAGTTCTAAGTTTACCTTTAAAGCTATATCTTCCGTTGTGATAATACAGACCTTGCTTCACGTAATGGACGAATGTTAGTTCAGGCCATTCCATAGCATGTCCCCTGCTTCATATTTACCGGCTTCATAAATACTTGAACAAATACAACAACTTGACAAATATTAACAAAATTAAACTGTGTACTGTTAAAGAGTAATCGTTTTTATGTACATTTACATAACTACGAACTTGTACGATGTACAAGTCAGGACAAGTTGGTGGATTCTGAACGTAATTGTGAAATCCGTTTATGTGTCTCTGATTACGTTCCATAGATGGTGGGCTCATTGTTGGCAATTTCCGGTCACTTTCGCCAACTTCCACTTTTTACTTCCGGGTTTTTATTCCTGTAACTAATTTTTGGATAATGAATCTCACGTTATAAACCATTTGTCCCTACCTAACACCATTCCGAATTTGAAAAAGTCGATGATTGGACACACAAAGTCGTTTCTATAATATTCCCAGGCGTTTGGCCACAGAACCAAGACGGGTAAGGAAATTTAAATTTACGTTTTTAACTAATCCCAGCTCACTACACTTATTACTAGGACGCAGGCTTTGGGCCTATTGTTGGCGGAGCGAACAGATCTGCATTTCAAACTTATATTTAGTTTTTATTATAATGATTTGTTAATGACCCTAAAAAATCTTGGCGCAATACTCACTCGACTAAGTTAGGCTCTTTGCCTTTTGTTGTGATGGACTGCTGCTTTTTGCTGACCTTTTTCTTATACTACTTTTTTTTTGCAGAATAGGCCTAATCTACATATCATATGTATTTTAATATGTTTTCGTCTACTCCAACATTTATTTTCTGTTTAGTTATTTGTAGCATCTTTTTACAGCCCGCACCCTCACCACCGGCTAAAAATAAAATGGCTGCTGCTGTTTGAGCTGCTGCCGCCAATAATTCTTACGTTGTTTATAGCAACTGTTGTGCAAGTGTTGTCCGTATATTAAAAAATTAATAATAAGGCATTTAACTGCACTAAACAATCATCAATACAATAGTTTTAAACAATAATCATAAGATTTAAAAGGTTCACAATGCTACCGGAGGCACAACACCTGACACTTGCACCAACGAAAATATTGAGGCTTACACGTCTATCACCCATTGCAACAGCGACCTCTATTATATAATCTAAAAGAAATAACCATCAATATGTTAAAAATCTGTTAGCTTTTATGCCTAATTCTAGGCTTTCAGCCAAATTTTTAGCGTTTAGGCCTAATTTTTGCCTGGCGATTTTATTTCGTAAGTAGCAGTTGGGTTAGAAAGTTAGGCCTATTCCTTCATGTGGCACGGTTTCGGTTTCGAGATTTCACATTACCGTGGCAACGAGGAATCTTGAAACTATTAGAGTCAGGCATATTATTGTTTCGTGCTGTGATATAAACAAGTCATCTGCTCTAGACTTTGGTTTTATATATACCGCGTCGCCTTGATACGATGATGTCAGGTTTCATATTCGGGATTTCCATCACTAGTGTAAACGACTATAATTATCACCGTGCTGAAGTGAATTTCTCCAAGCATTCTTTTTTCAAATGAAACTAATATTTGTCGCGTTGCATTTCTGGTTTCTGGTTGCGTTTCTTCCTGTCATGGTTAAATGTTATTATTTCATTGAGTTACGTCGAAAAAGGTTATTAGCTAGAAAGAAGCAACCAAAATTTAATTTGCCGTGTTTTTTAAAGTTTATTTGACACCACCAGCATGGTGTATGCCTCGTCGGAATTCCTTTACTATTCAGGATTCCAAATTTGCAATGGTGAGTGTTAGAAATAAATTAGAAAAATTGTAATTTCTTCTGTAATAATTGTTTGATTTAAGTCAAATTTTGGCTCGTCAATACTTTTAGGGGTATAAAGCGATGTACTACATTTCATTCTAATTCGACCTTACGTTTGGGCTCCACCCAGACTACAAAAGTGCAACCAACATTTTTCAATTTGGTGTCCGTTATTAGCTACACTTTGTTCGCTTCGCTCGCTCGCTCCGCCAACTAAAGAATAGGGCGCATGACTACAACTATCGATTTACTGAATCTTTTCGAATACTGAAACCGAAATAGTAATATTATTTTTTTTATAGTTGTTGAATAAAAATGTGTGATCTAGACCTCGTGCCATGGCTCTTTGCTGTGACATCGTCGTGAATCAGCCATTGACGAACGATAACAGCGGCAAGTTTAGCCGTCTGACTGGACCAGCCCAGTCACGTGATAATCTCATCAGGGTAAAGTGCCGTGGCACGAGGTTTAACATCCTGCACATCATCGTAAGTTTACGGTTGTGACAAGTGTATTTATTAGGGGTTTACTCGTCCTTCTGCTATGCAGAATTTAAGGGATGGTGGATGTAGCGTTAACGTAATATGTTACAGCTACAGGCTTGATGTCTAACCACAAACAATCCTTTATCCTGCTGGAGGCTTGGCACAATGCTCGACACGTTTTTCAATGCACACGTCCGTGGCAGCATGAGGAGCCTCTCTCCTTCAACCCTCCATTCGGCCTAGTGTTTGTGGTTTGCATAAACGTCAAGTAATGGGTTGGGAGACCAGCTCCAGCTACAGACTCCGGTAATAATCCCAATGCATTGCTTACTACGCAACTCTTGTCAATGGATAACCGCTAGACGTGCCATGCCACGGATCACACAAACAGCAGAAAACCAACGTTTGCATCCTTGGACCTGTAAGCATTGCTTATTAATAAAATGATTTGACAGTTCTCGTCAGACACTCAGATTAAATACCATGCCTGCACTTAGTAGTTATCGATTTTTAGATGAAGTCAAATTTTTGCCACTTTAAACTTGTTTGTACGGTCTGTTGGAAAAAAAAATAAAACACCATGACAGTTTGCGATTCGACCAATTAATAATTCGCCAACAAAACAGCACCAACGATTTTAGGGCGAGCTAAAACTTTCTTGTTCCAGAAAATAACGAGTAACATTTGTATTTGGAATATTAGTTACGATAATATGGCAGGTTACGATATTATTGACCAAAAGCAGAGCAGCAAAATATTTCCATGTATCAAATATTTCAGCGGGTTTGATCCACTTACAACCAAAGCCACAACCTCCAGAACGCACCCAGTAGATTCCTATTCACAATATCTCGTGCACAGTCTAAAGGGTGGTCCAAAAACAACCAAAATGTACCTCAATCTGGAGCTCAAAATGTACACTTATATCAGCCACAACGCTGTTTGATGCTCAGCGGTTACTTTAATAACCATGGTAAAAGTGACAAATCTTTCCAAAATATGTTGTTAAGCTCTGCTTTTGCTCACCTGTTTCCCCCCCCCCCCCCCAAAAAAAAGCCACAAAAACTACTTACGTGGCTATCCAACAAGTTCTTCGTAAAACACACATCCTGGGGAGAAAAGTGAAGGCAGAATGCATTAGAAACAAGCCTACTACGTTAAAATTCGTATTTTTAAATAAAAGAACATAAAGCAACTAGAAAAATACAAACGAAATAGGAATACTCATGTATTCGACCTACGTATGTGGTAGTACGTGGGTATCCAGTTGACTTTGAATCACTATTTTCGTTTGGGTCATTCCGCTAAAAAATGTTTACCCAAAGAACAATTGATTGTGAAGTTTGCGGATTGTGCATGGATAAGAAAATTTAAAACATTGTAAAATAAAAATTAAAAAATTATATAATAGAATGTGGGCCTATTATTACCAGTACATTGAACAGTATAATGTGACAGGTTAACACTGTATCAGTGGAACAGTGTGACAGTGTACAGTGAAAGTACAGTCATTTAATGTTTTGAGTTTGAAAGGGGGTTTAGAAATTTCTGCTCATGTTCCTGCTTTTGTTATTGGTTCATTTCATTGCATTTGTCATGTTTCAATCACGTGCTTTATTGAAGAACGCGTAGCCTAGTATATTGTGTAGTATTTTAAAAACGATTGGGAATGGAAAACTAGCATTGTACACTGTATTAAATAAATTAAACCTATGCAAATTAAAAATAATAGTTGATAATAAAATAAAAGACGATCTATGATGCACTAATAATTTCACAATACACATACAGATCTTTGGAACTATTTCACACAATCTGAACAACCAAATACAAAAATTGTTAATAAGGCCATTAAAAACCCTGTAGGCAGGTGAATAATCCAAAATAAAATCAGAAAGACATTAAAAAAATAGTTACTGAAGAACTAGGAGTATAAAGGTTTCAAAATGATGGATTAATATATCGAGAATTACACTAAAAAATTCAAGTTTGAAATCTTACGTAATACTTAACAAGATATATATATATATATAATATGTATATATATAATACATATATATATATATATTTATATATATGTGAGTGTGTGTGTGTGTGTGCATGCGTGTGTGTGTATATTATATATGCATAAATATATATGGGTGCGTTCACCAATTTTGCTTGCACAAACAAATCCGTCTTACGATTTGGTGCATGTAAGTGTTATTTTAACTAGTACATGAATAAAGGAGATTATTATTATTATTATTCTATAATATAATACAATATATCATGGATTAAACATATTATGTATGCTACATGTTCCCTGCTTGCACACAAAAAAACGCACTAATATCATGCCTATATATGACATCTATACATGACATCTATACATGAAAGCAAAAAATTATTATTATTATTGTTATTATAAAATCCTTAATTTTGTACAATGGAGAGATTATAATAGCATAGAACAAAGTCACTTTGATTCAATATTTTAAAAGTATTAACCAAAAAATCACAAACTTACCATGAAACGTAATTAGTAGGTAATTTCGTGGTGCCTACTTGTAAAATAGTTAAGAACAAAGTAGTGAGACTTCACCACTCCCCATATTTTTGATGTATTGTCCGATGATTTTAATTTAAAACTTCCTATACTGACATGAAAAATTCTTTTAAATACTGACTTTTGCTGTTTTTTCGACCTAAAATTTCACGTTAAGTTGGTTAAATATTAGGTGAGTTTTATTTCATTTTATAGTATTTTAATTGTACATCTCTTTAAGCTTTATTGTAATTCACACTTCTTAACCGTATATTGTTTTATTTTAAAATTGTGGATCATCGACTACATATTAAAATAATTTCATCAAGTTGGCCTTTTCTTATTTTCTGCCTACATAATTTTAATTGCACATCTGAAATTTATCCGATTCTGTTACACATTTCTTGGTCAGTGTTAATGAACTGAGCTTGTTAAATGCTGATATTTATAACTTTGAGTGCTGTAGGTTTTTAACCTCTGGTCGTATAGATAGTTGTTTGGGATGTACAGTCACGGACAGTGAAATACGGACACTTCTTCAGGGGCAGCAACAAGCAAATGATCGATTAGTCGTACCACTCCATTCCATTGAATCAGTTAGCGTTCTTCTGCATGTGACGTCATCTGGCTGGCTGGAAGGCAATGCACCACCACCTGTAGAAACTAATCTATTAAGATGCACAGTAGTGTAGCCGACATTTCCAACGTCTTTATTTCACGGTCGTGATTTAAGGGGTAGCAAGACCGAAATGAAGGGTCAATCATACCTGGATGCTCAACAAATGAACTTGTCAATGTCGATGTATTTCGTACCCACATGGGGAAAAAAGGTGGTGAATGCAATAGACTGGGCTTTTCCAATGCAAACTCGCACATCACCTACCATTTGGTCTGGTCGGCCCATTCCCAGGGGGGGGATCCAGAATTCTGTCAAGGGGGGAGGGGGAGATACTCTACCAAACTTTTATATGAAAATGTGTCTTGTCCCCTAACGTTAAAAAAAACTAGCGTCCTCGACCATTACACCCATTGACTGAATGTGTGTAGCTTTTAGTCAATTCCAGGAGAAAAATTACGATCTGAAATGCTTTCAGGAAAGAAAGCGTGAAATTGTACAGCAGCCGGGGGTGCGGGAAGGGGGGCGTGACTAGGTTATTCCACAATTTCTAACTGTAAATCATTTTTAAAGAGGGTGAGCCGTAGCTTTCCCAGGGAGGCTTATAGGCGATTACGGTATATATAATAAAAAATTCAAATCTCCTAAAAAATATGGGCATCTCCATAATGCTATATCCGCCCCTGCCCATTCCTATAAACAAAAATAAATAAGAATTCGACCTATAATGGTCAGGAGAACGGAAGGGCCGGGGCCACCGACACCGATCCTGCAGAAAACAAACAGGGAGAAAAGGGAAAATGTTTAAGTTTGGTAATTTCTTTTTAAAAACCTATCAAGTGGATGTTCATCCAAGCGACGCCTAAATTCACTAACTGAGGGCGAATTGACAAGAGCTTCTGGAAGAGAATTCCAAGGTCCTATTACCCGAGATGCAAAGAAAAACTTTATGCAGTCCTTCCGTGGAATGGGCATGCTCAATTTAAGGGAATGGCCGCGAGTTTTGCTGTTGCAGGCCAGGATGAAGAATGGAACATCGATAGAGAGCAACCCATGAAGAATTTTAAAGGTCAAAACAAGGTCAGCCTTCAGTCTCCGGAGTTCAAGGATATCAAGGCATGCATACATAACCGTGTGTTGGGAGATTATATTGTTTCGTTTACGAAAAGTAACTGTAGCATGCAGATATAACGATATTAAGAGACGTTTAAAATCGCACTTTTTAAGAATTCGTCCACCTTAAAATTCTGGTTGCCTCTGGATTTCGTCCCCCCCCCCCCATAAAGAAGACGGGAAAAAAACACCGCAACAAAAATCGACGCCACTGTCACGCTTATAAGATATAAAAACGGACCAGCGAGGCGTAGCAACTTCTCCAGAGTGATGACATCAGAAAAGGGTGAGCCAACACTGCCATCGAGGGGTTGCTAGTGTGAGTGTCGGGCGCCAAGCAAAGCGACACTGCTCACTGTTTTGAAATTATGAACGCACTTTAAAGGGTGGTCCAAAAACCAACCAAATGCACGTCAATATGGACCTGTAAAACAGCACTTATTTAAGCTGCAAGACGATCTGATGATCACCACAGTTACTTTCGAAATCATGATAAAAATCACAAATCATTCCTAAACATTTTTGTAAGCTGTTCTTTTACTCAACTGTCTTCCCCCCAAAAAAGAAAAAAAAAAGTACTTACAAACGTTTCGCCAAGGTATATTTGCATTTGTGCTTCTTTAAAACCGGCCTGGGAAAAAAAAGGCAAAATGTATTCGAAACAAGCCTATTACGTTCAAATTCGTATTTTTTAAATAAAACATTACATCGTAAAGGAATACGAAATTAGTATAAAATACGCAAACGAAATAGCAATACTCATGCATTTCAACAACGTACAGATGTGGTACTACTTGGGTATCCAGTTAACTTTGGATCACTACTTTCGTGTTGGTCAATAGGTAACGAGTCGTTCTGCTATAAATTTTTTTTACCTAGAAACCCATTGATCCGGACGTTTGCAGGCTGTACATAATGCGTAAATTAAAACAGTATGTAAAATTAAAAATATAAGATTTTAAAAGAATGTAGGCCTGTTATTTCGAGTATTATGAACAGTGTAAAGTGACAGTTTAACTCTGTAACAGTGAGAGTGAAAGTGTACAAGTTTAATGTTTTGAGTCTAAAAGTATGTATAAAAGAAATAATCCGTGATCATTTTATTTGCTTCTGTTGTTGGTTCATGAAGCTGCTTAGGCCTATTTACCAATTTCAACATCTCCTCCCTCAAGGGGTCAAAAAGGGTTTAACGAGCGTTAACCACTCCTGGTCATCTGCCCGAAGCCCTAAGGCCCTATGTCTGCAACAGCCAGATTCCCAGGCAGTCACCCTCCTCCCATCTCCTCCCTCCGTTCACAATGGCAACAATGGTCTCTTGTAACAATGGTGTTTGGAACCGCTCTAACTATGGAATATACATATCACGTGACGAGATCTCTCATCGCTTTGCACAACAATGGTCTAACACAAAATTTACAAAACACTGAAGTACGGTGCCGGCATAACGACGACTTCTTCCCCGCTGAAAACAAACTAACTAATTTAGTAATACTTAATAATAGTTTATTTTATTTATGAAACGAGGTTAATAAAAATTCATAACATTCCAACTGTCACTAAAAGTAGACCATTATCAAACCTATTACATAAATAGAAAAGTAAAACTAATAATGAAGTTAATGAAAATTCAACCATTATTAAATTTGAGTTTTGCACCTTGAAAGTTTTTTCTCAATTTCTCAGTTTCGTTTTCATTGTCCAGTTTTTGTAACTTTGTCATGAGAAATTTCAGAGACATTTACAAGCATGCCGTCACTAGTGCGTTTATATGTGAGCAGTGTATCAAGGGAACGGTGACGCATTCTCTCTGCAATGACCTGATCCTTGACACTTTGAGAATAAAGTAGCATTGCGGAAGTTGCACGAAGGCCATGGTTTGTGAAATTTTCACTAAGTCCTCCAACTTTCTTGACAATATCATATAGTGTGTTACGTCCTGCTGGTTGGTTTCATTACTACACAACTTTATTGTATTGGGGGGGGGGGGCGCAAGGAAAAACGGTACGTCGTTGTCGACTCTGCCAATATGAGAAAGGTCGAGGTTGTAAGCTGTGACAATGCAACGGTTTGGATTACCTAAATGTGCATAGGCCACAATAATCTTAGGCTCTCATCGAGCGCCTTTTAGGCCACCTGAAAATGTTTTAGACTTGCCCTTCAGTGTATTGAAGATATTCAAATTTTGCATCTGCAGAAACTAACAATTGCAGTTGGCTTCTTTTTAAGTCTCGTAACTCACTTTCCCTATGTCAAGTGACGCATTGTTCCCAAGTAGATCCCAAGTAGAAAAACCATTGTTTCCAGTAGAATTTTAGGGTTACCATAACCTAGTTCGCCTGTCGGAAACAACTCGTCGATTTCATGGATCCTCAAAATTGGTGTTTTTTTGTGTGGAAACGTGAGGCAGTCGACAGTATTACAGCATTATCCAAAGTGTTGAGTTGTTGAAATCTTACATCATCCAGCAAATGCACATGAACACCAAATTCACTCACTATGCGTTGCAATTCAAAAACAACATGCTGCAAACAACTGGGAGAGTATCTGTTGCCGTTAACTGCACGTATTTCTAACAAAAATCTGGACAACAATGCGTTAATTTGCAAGTCAGAGAGCTAATTAAACTTTTTACTAAAATTCGGTGGTGGCACAACAAAACACTCGTAACACGCTCATCGTTTCAGTACTTAATTGTCAGAATACATTGTTGCTGCAAATATACGCCCCACTAAGATACAAGGTGCATTTTATTCCAAGGGTATGGTTTGTTTTCTTTGACAGCCTAGAGCACGACTCCAAACTGGATTATCCACCCAACGACGATAAGAGAGAGAATTTTGCTGGAGGCAAAGAAGAGTAGGAAACAAAATTCAGATCGTGATCACGGGTTCCAAATCAAGTAGAAAAAAGGCAACTTATTAAAAGAAGTAAGTCTTGGTTATTCGCCAAGTTTGTTGGTTACATGGTAGTGACTCGCCGCCAAGCAGATATGATTATATATTAATTGTTATTGTTACTGTTATTGTCGAATTTTAATGTACATGACAACATACGATTAATCATAAATGTGAAAATTTATAGACATAAATTCCTCCAGAAAAAAAATGATAGAGATGAATATAAGACGGTGTGACCTTTGGTACGTTCACAGTCGTATGAAAGGTGTGATATCCATCCTAAACCTAGACTGGTATAAGAGAAGCCGCCACTTTTCCAAAAAGGGTTTGCCTTTGAAAGTAGTGATATATTATTGAGCCAGGGAAAAGCTGCCAAGGTTAATCCTGTTATCCAACATAATCGCACCGAATGACACTTGGACGTAAAATGAAGACTTGAAGATTAGTGCTACCGCGAGTTGCAATATTCCAGTTTTCCAGTAGTAACTTTCAAACTACTGGTCGGTGTGATTAACTTAGCTAATAGGATTAACCTAGGCAGCCTTTCCCTGGTTGAATGATATCACTACTTTCAAAGGCCGACCCTTTTGGAAATTGGCTGAGACTCATATGCCAGTTTTGGCTTTGTTTGGATTTTATTTACAGGAATGTATGCAGACTGGAAATAAATATATTATAATAAATTCATTAATAACAACACATAAATCAGCAATTTTCTATATTTGCGAAACTTGGCTTAGCTATGAGGTTGTCCCGCCACTATTTCCAAATTATACAAAGATTGCTAGAGATGATAAAGTTCAACATAACGCACGTGGTACTATTATCTACGTATACTGTGATTTTCCAGCTCAGTATTCTCCTATTTTTGAGTATGAGACAAGTTCTCGATTAAAATTACGGCACACGATATTTCCTGTCCGTGTGGAGTCATTTATCACTCTCCTAACTCAAGTTATAAAAACAATGAAAATCTTCTAAATTTCCTCAGACGTACATACATACAAGCTTTATTATTTTAGAAGATTTTAACTACCGATTTATTGATTGCAATACGTTTGTTACACATACCTAAGGCGAAGAATTTCTATAACTCATATTTCAGCATATTGGAAAGCGTACTAGACCGCCCGATTAGTTGGTGAAAGTCCTGGTTTCGATACCCAGTCGGGGCATTTTTCTTTTTTGTCAGAGTATACTATACCACGCGCCATGGCTGTTTGCTGTGACATACATATCACGTGACTGGGCTAGTCCAATCAGACGGCCAAACAGCCGTTGTTCTCGTTCGTCATTGGCTAACTCATGGTGACGTCACGGCAAACAGCCATTGCACATGGTTTAATTCTCACAAGACCAGTCTTGTTACCTTATGATCTATTTTTTATTTACTGATCAAATTTACCTAGTGTGGAGGACAGCAAGCAAGACGTTTTTCCTCCTTGTGAATGTTTGTGGCCTTCAGGTCACCAGTGAGAAAGCTTGAACAGCTACTTAGCCACTGTACTGTGACTGAGGTTGGCGCTAATGACCAAGTTGTCGACGCGCCATTAAGCCTCAATCCCCCCCCCCTCTCGGTTGAAGCCTGTAGTCAGAGTCTGCCCCGAGTGCAATGGGTAGAGCACCCGGAATATAAGTGTGAAGTCCTGGGTTCGAGTCCCAGTCGGGGCAGTTGTCTTTACTTTCTTTCACAGATTACCGTGTCTTGTATTGTCATACGGCCAGTCTTTAAAGCAGACTGCATACTTCGTTAACATCTTACATTGTGATTTATTCTTTATTTATTACTCACATATTTTTCTATTGTGGAAAAAAAGATGCAATTTTTGCTATATGATGCCTGTGTTTCATATTATATAAGGTACGGGTTGAAATCTCCCAAAAAATTTAAAGTTTTTGTCTAACAAAAAATTAGGATCTAAGTTCCAACCGAATGTTTATTAAACACAACATATTAAACATTAGAAATCTAGGAGGTTACATGCTATTTTAAATAATTATTTGTATGATTAGTTCAGAAATCATGATATCAAAAAACAACACTACTTATGGTTAACTACTTTACGTTTAAATATTCCTAAATGGAGAAATGAATATATTCCGTCATTTTTCAATCAAATCCCCAAACACACAAAAAAAAAAGATTAAAAAACACAACTAACAAAAAGAGCTCTTTAAAAGTTGATCACTATTGGGGCTCATGGTTTTTTTTTTCTCACAGCAAGAAATGTAAATAGCCTTGGATTTTAGAAACAAGGTTATTTTTTAAGCTTGGATATTTTAGATTACATTTACAGACGTTATTCGTATATGCATTTATTTGTAGCAACAGGGATGAAGTTTAAAAACAATTTTATATTTTTAAGAACTGGGATAAAAACACTGTAGCCAGCAGAACAAGCGAATAAAAACAAAACCTTATATTTCGGTATCAATGTGGCAAGCACGCGATACCTTCATCAGATAAAAGTGAAAAATAAAAAGTAATATTGTTCATTCCACATTCCCTGCTTGACACTGTTCACTTGCCTAGGCAGTTCATCCGAATGCCACTTCGCCTACACCCTGTAATGTACAAATGTAAGGTGTTTTAATTTTTACTTTTTACAAATAAGTTTTGTTTTTATTCGCTTGTGCTGCTGGCTACAGTGTTTTTATTCCAGTTCTCCGTACAGTTCTCCATACTGTGCACTCAATTTTGTTGTTATATTTTTAAGTTTGAAAAGGAAGTCTTCTTAACTGCAACGATTTTAATTGAATGTGCATTTTATTATTCATTACAGCACTTAGGAGGTTTGCAAAGTAATGTAAAGTTCTTAATATAGCCTATCCTGAAAAATATTTTTTAAAATGCTAGTATGCTGTAGCAGTTCGATTCATTTTTAGAATCGTTCAAGCCCTTATTTCGGTTATTAAAACACGAGAAAATTTGTTTAGTGTCAAATTTTAAGGTTGTTTTGTTTTAATTTGGTGAGTGGTATGAAACATAAAGCCGAAGATTTCCTCGAAACATATAGTATGAAAAACCCTTTAAAAATCCAAAACAATTCTTATGTCAAATTTGAAGTTTCTATTGACTTTTTAAAAGGGCTCACAACCATTTTTTTGTATTCGTTCGTTACAATCTTGGCTTTAGGAAGAGAACAAAAGTAGGCACGCTAGCCTAATTATTGACAATGGCTCCAGGCGTTTCCCCTCACTTGTCCCTCACGTTTGGCGATGCCATCGGGGACCATTGTGTCCCTGGTAGGTCTAACCTTGGTGGTAAGGCATTCGTGATCCCTACCAAATTCCACCAACCCTTCCTTTGATGCCACGCCTCTTGTCTTCATTTTAAACTTTTAAACCTGTGCAATCTATGACTTTTAATTTTAATTTCGGATGGCTGTCGGCGATCGACAGGTCCTTGCCATTCCGGTTGCGTTTGCAACAAATTTCTTTATTTATTTATTTATTTATTTATAATTTGGAGGAATGTATGAAGTAGTTGGGCTTGATGACGTTAATAAGAGATTCATTGAGACGTATTTATTCTAGTAAAGGATTGGCCACTTCGACGAAACGTAAAAACATAAAGGTGACTGCTGACAGTACTACGTTATGTCTAGTATATGAATTATCGCTGTTTGGTCTGTTTTCTTCCTTCCTTTATAAAATTGAGAAAGATTTGTGCATATTTATTTAATTTTGTATTGAGCCTTCTCATTTATTTGTGTTCCTAAGCCATTGGCTGTGACTACAAGCAATCTAGGTCGAATGAAGCCCTATATCACTGCGGTGACCATAGCAACAGGCTTATTGGGTTATTTTTGCGCCAGTGGATGACTGTCTATATTGATAACAGATTTATTCGGTAATTTAGGGACGGATTACATTGCCATTTCAAATATGGCTCATGTCACTCTGATGAAACATAAGTGCATAAAAGTGACGTTCTGTACTACATTATTTCTAGTTTACTTTTTGTTGTTTGGCTTGTTTCCATCTTTCCATCACTTGGTACTGTTTTTGTTAATGCTTGTTTTGCTTTCCTGGCATCTGATATCTTGTGTAACCCGAAAGCTGCGTTAAGTTACGTATAGTTGTTTTTGCGCCAACATTTCTTCTCTACGAAAAAATCTTTTCCCACCAGGATTCAGGTGTACTCATGGGAAGTCAAACTGACCCTTCTTGTGTGATATTCTCGTGAAAGAAATTGATAATGACATCTGTCTTAAACATTTAGAGTGACGGAACTTGCCAGTCCTCTGTTTGCCAGTTGGCCTTGAGCAAAGCTTACCTCCTGTCGCCATTACATATTGGGCCTTGATTTGTAGGGCAATGGGACCGTGATATTTTCATCTCCTTCGTCCTGGCGTTAATAAACTTGGCCTCTAACGCTTGTCTTGCGTCTGATGTCCTTGTTTCCTCCTTAATACTGGCACTACCCTCTGCGACTTGGCCGGTGGGGCAACGAGTGGAATATTGTGGCCTCTTTCATTACGTAAGAATTTGTTATGCAAATGTAAAAAATGCTATACAAAATTGTGTTAAAGGTTTCCCACGCATGTTCAAATCTAAATTCTCGTCCTAGACTTTCTTATGGCTTTTAAATTCTCTTGTGTACCTTTGTTCGGCCAACACAGACCAAGTTAGGATCTGCTCTTCTGGTCTTATGTTGGTCGGGTATTTAAAATTAGGTCTAGCCTATAATGCTCAAGGAAAATCCAACAGCTTTCAAAGCGAACATACATTCAACATCAACCTGCTTTATCAACCTATTCACACTTTTAGTAATAAAAACATTGAATTACCACTCGAAAGTGTTAATAGCAGTTTTCTGACAAAAATTAAAGGATTTTGATGAAATGTAGTTTCCGCAATTACTGAAATAGATTACTTTAAATATTTACTTACCATCATTACCCCAACAAAGAGTAAAACTGCAGCAGCTACAACAATCTTCATGGTGAGACTCTGCGAATGAGTTGGAGGAAGTATACAGCGAATTCAGTCGTTTGTTGGAGTTATAAAGCCGGTCGTCTTTTTATACCAGTAAAATAAATTGGATGACGAGGCATGTCTAACCCTTCCGCTCCCAACAGAAAAATTGGTGTCAACTTGTTTTCAAAATCGTTATCGCAGCTGGATCATGGGGAAAATTCCGTTTATTGTGGAATACCAGTTTGACCTTGCTTGCCTTCGATGATACGCAAGTGGTAACCAAACTATACAATTCAGAATGAGGTAGTTGGCCTGCACCACAACGTACTGAAGGAAAGGATTGTAATCCATACCTAACACAATCCGAATCTACATCTATCTTTATCATACACGGCTATGATTGAAGTCCTCTCTCCAGCAAAACTAAAACTATTAATTTCTCCGTTTCTATTCAATATATTTCGACCAAACTTGGCCAGATAGTAGATAGCAACTTTTCCAAACTTTACACCAACTTTTATGCAATTCCGTGCAAGAGTAAAAGTAGGAACCCCCCCCCCCACCGTAAATTTGAAAACTGTTCACTTGTTGTTGTTGTTCTGGTTCTTGTTCTTGTTCTTGGCTGACACGGTTTCAGAAAAAACTACTGCACCTACCTAAAATCTGAAACATGATCTGAGCCAGAAATTTCCCCGGGCTTCAACCTTACCGGGACCACTTTTTCAATTGGTCGATCCATTCCCGAGTTACGGGACCCTAAACGATCATTTTGATGTGTTTCACATTGTTTTAACCATTGTATTTAGGGAACAATGCCACACAGCAAACTCCAGATCCATTCGTTGTGCATGCAACAATCGACTGCATGTATAAACCTTTATAGCACGACACCATAGCCGTAAAAAAGGTACACGGATTACAAACAAAAACGTCAAGTGTGCCGTAAAAAAGGGGGTTATATGATTGAAGTTTCATTTTACTTGTTAAACTGTACACGGATAAAAATTGGTGATTTTTAATTGAAATAATCAAATGTACAATCCAGAAAATTGCATCTGTTTAAGTGCTGTTGTGTTTTGCCAATCATATACGTTACGTAAAGCACAACAGCACTTAAACAGATGCAACTTTCTGAATTGTACATTTAATTATTTCAATTAAAAATCACCAATTTTTATCCGTGTACATTTTAACAAGTAAAATGAAACTTCAATCATATAACCCCTTTTTTTACGGCACACTTGACGTTTTTGTTTGTAATCTTTATAATTATTCTGGATGACGGGCAAAAAAAAAGGGTGGCTAAATTATAAAAAGAAAACGCCACAACAGTAAGAATCTAACAATCACTTTAATCGCTTTTCATTATTCGTGCACGTGTTATATCTTTAGTTTACTTTATTTCACTGAGCTTGAAAGCCTTTACGCTTTGCACCGTTACATTATGGCTTTTCTACGGTGTCTAACGATTCTTGGTGCACGTGCAATGCATTTAAAACGATCGTCTAAACCGTAGATTCGTTGATGGGTAAAATGAAAGAATCCGAGGTCTTGCCTCTCTGGAAACACCGGCTCTTGTTAGATCACCGAAGTTACGCAGCATTGGGCCCGATTGATACTTGACACCGAAGTTAAGCAGCATTGGACCCGATTG
>JAHWFP010116539.1:0-47660 GCA_023313725.1 Lithobius niger | reverse complement strand
CCTGATGATGACAGTAGCATTGCTGTCGAAAATTAGCAAGACTCTGTGAGTGTCTTATGTATGAAATTGTGCGAAGATTGAAGAAGATTGAGGTTTTAAAACTTTATAGAGATTCAAATGATTTTGGCCGATCACCAGCTCGCTAACCCCAAAGTGCGGACTTGCACTTCCCTCCAGTACTACAAAGTGATTAACATACATAACAAAGCATCTCTTATTCTGTAGAGTTCGTCCTGTTCGGGCATGTGCTTTGTTTTCCCTTGCCTCCTTGATGAAAGCGAAAGTGTTATTGATTTACATGGACCCATTCTCAGGGCTCGAATTGTCTTAGAAAAATTGCATAGCAGAAATGCGATACAAAATACAAATTTGCGTAGCAGTCACACAAAAATGATTAGCAACTTTTTAAAGAGTAATTTATTTAGTAAAAAATAATACAAAAAGTTTACTTTATTTGAATAATAGCCATTTCTGTTTCACTTTTACTTTGCTACACGCACGGATGCTTGGTCAAGATTATGGCATCCAATGCACGTTAAGATTATTCTGACCCGTATCTGAAACGAAAGCGCCACCAAGTAAATAGGCCTACCGAAGTTGATGGTAGGACCAATGATTCCTAGAATGCATGTGCGACGCTTGGCCTGCCTATAAAGTAGGAGGGATTAGCATCTCCATATCAACCAACACGATCACGACTACGCTGTTATGTTGTCTCGTTTAATACAGTTGCATCGCTAAACTGCGATACATTATTAAATTTTGCATCGCTAAAGTTTAAATTTGTGGTGCAAATTGCGATGCGATACCGCTCATTTCGAGCCCTGATTCTTCGTGTTTGGTGCACATTTGGCGAAAGCGATCTTGCCTAGACTGGACGGTAGCAATGGTCTGCTTTCCCACTTCGTGATTGGTGCACTTTTCTTTTGTTACAAGTGTAAGTGAACGCCTCTCTTGCCTTGCTTGGATGGCTATGGTCTGTTCTCCATCTTCGTGCTTGATGCACATTTCCTCAGCGAAAACAGCCTTACATAGACGGGACAGCAATGGTCTGCTTCTTCTTTGACTGCGTGTTTGGTGCAGGTTTTTTTTGTGAAAGCGAAGGGTCTATGATCTCCCTTTAACGGGTCTGCCAGTGAAGGTATGATCGCATTCTTCGACTACTCTCCATTATGCGTGATAAGCACGTTATCTACGAAGGTGAAAGCGCATTTGTTTTCAGGCATCTGGCTTGCACTGCGCTTCTCCTCGACGGGGCTGTGTACACTTTACCACCGAAGTGAAACCTTTAACTCTTTATGATGGACGGACTGTGATTATTACATAACTTAATTTCTTCCGATCGTGCACGTTGTTTATGAAAGCAAAAATGAAGACGCCTTGACACTGGAACCTTTTCTTATTGACATCGGTTGCTGGCCTTGGAGATCGCTCAATCATTTTTGATGTCTGCATCCATCCAACAGAGGCTTCGCTGTCGACTTGAGCAAATCTTGCTATAGCTGAGGAGGATTATGATGGAATTTCCATGGCTACGAATTGCAACCTGGTTTTTCGCCCCAAAAATGACATCCCTATTGTTTAATGCTGTCTTCTGCTTTTCGTTCTTGCATCCCATTCCGGAACACACTGATCCGGAATTCTTGTCTCAATAACGGGAATCTGACTTCTCACCGCTTTCCTACATGAACACATTTGAAGTCATGACTGTTTTTCAGCGCTGCTGTGGCTTTTATAATTTAATAATGAACAGAAACAGGAAAAAAAGATTATAGACGTTAAAAAAATATACGTTTAACCGTCTGCCATGAATTAGCTTTCCCGGCATCCGCATCTCACTTTTCACTTCCAAATGACCTCGACCCGCTTTACCATCACACTTCGATGATGCTCACTCTTCTCCTTTGTGTCCTACTGGGAAACTGACGCCCCCTTCTTTTCTTTTGTGCGCAACACATCGTACTTAACGTGTTTGCGCTTCCATTCAGATGTTGAATTCTCGTCAACTACAAACGTTGGTTAGGATATGAACCACACTGTCCTGACACGTTTCGACGATGTTTCCGTTACTGTCAAGCTTTGCAAAGGACGTTGCTGCATGTGGGCCATGGCAGCTTAAGATCTTAGTTGCGTAGCTTATCTTTAGTTTTTCTGCGCTGTGCGCCACCTCTTTGCTGTCTAGAAGACAAGATGCGCTAAAGTGTCTGCGGAAACCAAATGAAAGTGAAAGTAATAATGGAGACTGTCACATCTGAGGGGTACACCTTCTTTGTCATTTTAGTTGCGCCTGTGTCAACACGAATAAGTTTGACGTTGTTTCGTGTAACTTTGTTTTATACTGCCACCCTGTCGTGGGGGGGGGGGGGTTTGGAAGAAACTAAGAATTCAAATTTAATCTCAAAAGGGATTCTCCCTGAGATAGGGAAATCTTCGTCTTTTTCATGGAACTTCTGCAGCAACCACCTTTTAAAGAAAGAGGGTGTTTTCTCTCAGGAAGCAGGTAGCTTCCGCTTCACCCACATATTGCTTGAACGAACCAGCCAGTGTGGCGGTTTCGTCTGGAAGAGCTTTTTCACGCCACTTCAGCATATGACAAAATTATATAAATAAATAAAGGGAAAAGAAACTCTTCATTAAACACACAAAGAAATTAGAGGGTTGACGTGCATCAGATGATTTTTCATCACATTCATGGAATAAAGACATTACCTCTTTTTCGGCCCATTGTTGTTATACACCGACTGTTTTGTGGCTCTTATCATACACGCATGCGCACCACTAACGAGCATGCATTCAGGGGTCCTATCTAACGCACTGCCAACCCGTTGCTCTTGGACTCTCCTCAGTGTATTTAACAGCTGTCATCGCTACGTCTCGTCCTTTCGAAGTAGGCAAGTCTGACTCCGCCATCCAATTACAACTTAGGATCTATTCATCTAAAATGGCAAGAACTTGAGGTGGTGCGTAAGCTGTACGAACCTTCAAATCCAGCTCTCCACTCTCTACAGGACCAGGATCAAAGATCCTACCTGGATTTTCTCTTGTCTTCTTCTGACTCCTGTGACTGCCCGAAGTCGCTTACTGACCTCAACCGGGCCTCTCGGAACCTTCGAACCTGCGAGTACTACTCTCGCCCACGTACTATCTGCCTTGGCATTAATGCCGAGTTAGGGCTTGTAAACCTAAATTAACAGATGAACACGCATTCGTCGCGCACAAATGTGGAAAAAGAAAAGGAACAGCAGAAGTTTCCACTAAAGAGAAGAGGTGAATTCTTCGATCACATCGGTGCCAATGTCTTGCTTTGTCATTCAACCTGGCTATTCGGAAGCAAGCCCCACGGGCTTGTTTACGGGATCTTCACCCATCACTGACTCGGAGAAACCGTGAAGAAACCTCAGAGAAGCCCTCTAAAGGCTTTACACTGTTCTGTGGCGAAGACCGCTCTGTTGTCTGCTCCTCTTCTGATTAAATTATATTTTGCAGCGTGAGTTTTCGATTTATTTATCATCTTTTTATTACCTTAATTGATATTTTTGTTGGTGGCTTCAAAATGGTCGATAAATTGCATTTGTTTTGATTTAAGCGATGGAAACCATGGTGCACGGTATGGCTGCCATCTTGGCTGCATTTAAAAGCATGGAATTCCTTTTTACCATTTCTATCAATGACGTTATGAGTTTCAACATCACTGCCTTATTCCTTGAATAAAATATTCAGTTTCAAGGTTTGTTTGCGAGCTCTGTTACTTCGTTTGTGGCATGTGACCCTTGAACATGTTGGGTTCCGTTATCAAGTGACGTTTAGCAAGATCAAGGTCTTTTTGATCCCATTGGAGCCAGCGTGCGTACATCCCAGGAGCTAACGATAGCGGCCCCCGACGAGATGGCGATCATGCTGTCGACGATTGTCAATATTTGAAGAAATAAAACGATTTTAAACTACTTGCGCGCTAATAACATAAACAATAAAAACAAGTATTTCGGAAATGTTTACATAAGCTGTAATAGAAAATAACCCGTGGCTGTTACTGTACAAACATTGCCTGGGTTTACAAGTTAAACATTTCCTTTAGCGCTTTTACTTAATGAACTTAGCAATTTTTTAGTTACTAAAGTGTAACGACAATGTCCCAAAAATATTTTTTATACATTAATTTACAATGTAATTATTATGTCTGCAAATTTTTGTGCCCTTATATCATTTGGTATTTTAGTAAGATTTATTTAGCCGAGGCCTGCAACCTGTTAATGGCACTGTTTTTGGCTGTATGGTTTTTCTGTAGGTACAATGAAAATGCCGTTGGGCCCGAAAATGTTAATTATTAATTAGTATTTTTGCCGAGAAAGAGTAAGCCAGTGTGTCAAGTTCTTTTCTTTATATTGTATGCATGCTATTGTGTTTCCATTACGTTGTTACGTTGAGGAATAGCCTTGTATAATAAATTTTTTTTTAATTTTTTTTAGGGATTACTTTGACGAAACTACTTACTGCTTCTGCGCTTTCGATGAACGGTGTAATTCTGGATCCACACTTGCGGCAACTGTATTTTTGGTTGGCATGATGATTCTAGCAGGCTGGCTGCTGCTATAAACATTTATTGGTGTGATGAGCCTCATAATTTTAAACTGATACTACATTCTCTGAAATGTACTTCTGATTGTAGTGTGAGCCGTATACTAAATCCGTCCAAGAGATTTATAGAGTTGGCTATGTTTTTCGGTTGCTATTTTGTACTGTGAGTTTATCTGTATAGTCAGCAACAGCTTTTGTGTTCAGTTAACGTAAATGAACTTTTGGAGGTTTTAGAATCTTTTTCACCACATGGTCGTTGTTAGTTGCCGTCCACAATTTAGTTGTTTACATTTATATCACCTTGTACAAAGGTTATGACATTTTTGTCTTGTACAATATTTTTTATACGCATAATTTTAAAATGTAAAATAAAAGTTTTAGTAACATATTGTAGTTTGGTTAATTGAGTAGCATGAGGCGCTTTTTGTGTTGTAACACTCCATTCGTTTTCGTCTCGGGTAGGGCAGAAGCTTTGGGTCTCGTTGCCTGGTCCCCAGCTAGTACATTCAACATCGCAGAATGTTGTTTGTCCAAATCAGTGCTAGTTCAGCCTGCGCGAGAACTGCATTGCAGATGAGATGTACGACTGGCAACTTTTATCCCAGTTGGCCTTGCGTGAAACCACTAAACTTGTTCCTCTCGTGAAGCCTGTCTCAGTGCTGTTCTTGCTAGTCCGGGTTTGCATGGATATTTTCTACTCATTTATTAGGTACAAATCTATGCAGCATTCCTTTTTTTACAAAAGTAATTAAAGCGACTCTTTTATTTACAACTGGTCATGTCATGTGTGGTTGCCACTCAGATTGAGCAGTAGAACATGGGGTAGAGTTGGACACTCCATCGTTCGGGCGTATGGGCCCTTTATGCCACTCGTGGTATTGTTGACTAGCTGCTGATCAAAATAACTTCCATGGTAAAAACAATTGTACCTGTTGACAAGCCAATGTCGTTCAATTAAAATTGTTAGTAAGGTGCACACAAATAAACAAAAATGTTTCTCGAGCATCACCACATCCTAGGAAATGCTATCCGAACAAATTACCCAGTGCGCATCATCATGACTTTTGACTAATAACTGTTTCATGAGCTCCCATTTATCACCGTAGAATGCTACAAGTATAAAGATTAATGAAAACCTTCATTCATCTTCTTTGGAAAATTATTTGCATAAAAAACATTTTTGTTTTATTTTAGTTTAAAAAAAACGGGTGGACACTGGCCCTGGCTTATGAGGGACCCTGCACACAGGTTCCGTAGCTAGGCAGGGGTTCCCGACTAAAGGGTGCCCCCAAATTCATGGGAACTGTGAACATACAATTATTATTTACCGCTTGTAACTTATATGCCGATGTGGTGCCATTAGTTGTGCTGTGTGTTTTGCTGTTTCCTAAACAAACTTAGTGTGTCGTGTGGCACTCAGCTACGCGAGTGAGCATTTTAACAAAACTTAGTTACTTATGGCTTTCCTGCAGTACAGTACTACGTGCGAAGTGCATCATTCAAGAAAAACAAACTAACGCACTAGGCTTATGCAACGACACAACAGGGCCGTGTTTTCGCATAAGGAAAAGTTTTGATCATCATCGCAATTCAATCTTGATCGTGACTCGAGACGGTGACTTAAGCATTTGAAGGTGAGATTTGTGAGTAGGGTGGGCAGGAGTTGTAACTACAGGAGCAATTCGTTCACTAAGAATGACAATTCGCTGTAGAAAAACACCCAGCCTAGCTCACGATGCATGCATTATGCTGATTTTAATATGTGAGAAAACATTTCAAATGTCATGCACCCAGAGGCCGTAGAATCAGCGGTTGTTGTACCTGAGTGAATAAAGTTAAAAGGCAGGTTTGACGATAGTAGGAGGCCGGTTTATTCACAACTTGTTAATTATTTTTGCGCAGTATCATTTTGTGGTGACAACAGTTAACTATCGTAAAATGTACAGCAACTATGCAACGTTGCATACTGGCAGAAACACATTTCACGCATCATGGCATGGACACAATTAATATGGAAATATTTACAGTACCTGCATTTTTCCTAGAAAACGACACACATGGGCATTTGGCCGTAAGGCTCGGGAAATCAAATTTACATCATTATTTTACGAGTTCGAACACCATTTCGCCAAAATTCCGCCCAACCTCTAGGCCATTTCCAGTTGTTGTCAATGACGGTAACAAGTTATGTGCTCAACAATGCGCATTACAACAAAAGAGCCCCTGCAACTGACACGAGCAGCGTTACCATTGTACACCAAGTTAATCTTTACGCAAAAGATAAAACAGAAAAAAACCGTGTGAAACCCTTTTACAAGTGCGTAAACATATGTTTCCCACAAGATTCACTTTTTGTCTATTAGATTGCCTAACTGTGCTCGTACACAATTTGGGAACATGTTTGAAGGCAGTGTGGATCTCTTGTTATAAAATAGTTCAGCAAAGACACAGAAAAATAAAGGTTTAAAATTACAAAAAAGTAGCCAAGGCGAACGTTACCATAATTTTCGCCATGACTGACAGCGCAGACAAGAAGTAAAGCGATGGTCGTGCAGTCTGGTAATAGTATATGTCTGTTTGGTTGTGAAGGAAATTGAAGCTTGTCACTAACCATTGCGCCACAAAATCCGAAATGTTTTTGTTTACTAATCACGAAAATATTGAAGATGCGCGGAACTTGCACATGATTGTTAAGCAAACGTGTAAGGTTTTTTTCTGGTGTGCTTTCATTATTGGGAAGTGTTGTGAAGGCTGCTGCTGATGCTAACTTGTTTTCCAAACGCGTCTGTTAATTTACAGTGGTGGCTGGTGCTCGTGTGAAGTGGGTAGGCCTGAATTCATTATGTTGGGAAGGGTAAGGGTGGAGGTTTACTGAACTTCTAAAGATAAGATAAGACTTCTAAAGATGGTTCCAAACAACTAGCTTTCGTGGAAGCGTTGATAGCAGTATAGTAAAAGTAATCGCAGATGAATACCATTTAAAAGGAACTATAAAATCACTTGCAAGAAAAAAAGAAATAAGTTATCCTGTACTATTAAATTATGTTCCAGAAGATAAACTCACGCTCAAATTCAAAAAGAAACAAATCCCACCGAATTTGCGATTTTTAAGACTGGCTGCTTGACTAAAGATGGTAAAAATAGTCTCACCTATCTTCTTCAGGCCACCACAAGAAGCTTATTTACATTATCTGCATTATTTACAATATCCGAGGTGCATTGATTGTTGTGGAAATAGCAGACTACACGACTCGTAGCCCTCTGTATTTACGAGGCGGCACTCACTGCTTCTCACTATGCCACTTTTTCGCAAGGCGCTCACTCAGCTCTCTGCCGATAAGATGATGGATAGAAGGGTTTGAGGGGCCTTGTAGGTTCATGAGCACAGAACTACAGGATATTTTCTTGCTGGATTGCCAAACCCTTCTATCCAGCATCTTATCAGCAGAGAACTGAGCGAGCGCCTTGCGAAAATGTGGCATACTGAGAGGCGGCGAGTGCCGTCTCTTAAATACGGAGGGTTACGAGTCGCGTCGTAGTCGTCTGCTATTTCCACGACGATAGACGCACGTCAGATATTGTAAATAATGTAAATAAGCTTGTGGTGGTGGACTGAAGAAGATGGGCGGACTATTTTTACTATCTTTAGTCAAGCAGCCTGTCGCAAATTCGGTAGGATTTGTTTCTTTTTGAATTTGAGCGCGAGTTTGTCTTCTGGAATGTTTCGAACATTCAAAGTAGGATGGTTTGTTTTTTCAATATTAAGTTATGATGTGTGTAAGAGTTCAGGACTCGTTTAAAATTTCGGGCAGGCTCGATCTGCCTACCCAGAATTACATAGGAGGGGAGGGGACCTGCTCCTACCCCCCCACCCCCACCACTCCCCTCCGAAAAGTCTGTAGATAGGTAGGGCCCCACTTAAGGTACCGCCCTGGAGGCCCGCTGTGTGTAGGTACGGCCCTGCCTACACAGTTCAGAATCGGAATGCAGAATGCAAATGAATTTAGATGAAAAAGCCGCTTTAGCATTTTTAGATGAAAAGCATTACGCCAAAAGCCAAAAACCACCACATAAAAAAAAAGTACAATTAATTAGTTTAGCTGTACCACAAATTGGCGGCGCAGAGCAGCCTTCGGCTTGATTATCATATAGGCCCTGAAGCTTCTATCTCAGTTGGCCTTGCAGCAACAGCTGCTAACTGCAGCTTGAGTTTTCTGTCATCAGATGGTGCGTTGGCGTGGCGTTAAGTGCAACATAAAAATTAAGAACTGAATTGGGTGTGTGCGGCGTTTTGGTTTTTATTCATTGTGTTTGTCTGTAGTTTCATTGTAGTTTTGTGTGAATAGTATGCGTTCTACTTGCCGACCAGAGAATATACACTACCTGTAAATTAAACTGCATTCAGTTCCTGAGTGCTCGTTACCCTGGAGGATTTTAAGCTCTTTAGATACGCCCAGCTCAGACAGCCACCTGCGGGTCCGGCGTGCGCTGGCCCTCCATAAATGGTGTTACGGCATTAGCCAGCCATCTCTTTTCCTCCACGCAACTGTCACGGTCGCTTCGCTCCATTACCCACCATCTTGGTTTTCGTTCGTCGTTCACCGTTTGCCGATCTTTGAAGCCCATCACATCGTTCGTCGTTCCGGTTCGTCGGTCTTTGAAGCTCATCGTACCGCCCGCCGCTCTCGTCACCGTTCAGCGGTCTTTGCAGCTCATCGCACCGTGCGTCTTCTTGCTCACGTTTGTCGGCCTTAAAGCTCGTCGTATCGTCCGTCATTCCCGTTCGCCGCTCGTCAGTCTTGAAGACTATCACATCGTTCGTCGGTCTTTGAAGCTCAGCGCAAGCTCCGGAGGCCGTGGCGTCAACATCACTGCCCTGGCCGTTCGTCGTTCGCCGCCACTTCATGAAGAAGGCTGCCGTTCGCGCTCGCTCGTTCGTTTGTTCACCGACCATCCCTACGACATATTGGTTCGTTCGTTGTTCGCTGGTCATCCTTTCAAGACGGTAACCATCTCGGCCTGCCTGAACTATCAACACTCGTTACGTTTTGAACGAAGATTTCATCATTATTTCTCCCACTCATAAAGCATGTGAAGCATTCATCGTTCGTCGTTCGCCGTTCACCTGCTACACAAGGAAGACTCCCGTTCATTCTCTTTCGTCGTTCAATATTCGACGTTCACCTGCTACATAAGGAGACTGCCGCTCGTTCTCGTTCGCCACTGCCATTCCCGTTCGTCGTTCCCGTTCGAAAGACCTGCCACTCATGAAGAGGTCTTCCGTTCGTCGATCCCGTTCGTCGTTCCCGTTCGCAAGACCTGCCACAAGAAGAGGTGTTCCATTCGTCGTTCATCGTTCTCGTTCGTCGTTCCCGTTCGAAAGACCTGCCACTCATGAAGAAGTCTTCCGTTCGTCGTTCCCGTTCGTCGTTCCCGTTCGCAAGACCTGCCACAAGAAGAGGTGTTCCATTCGTCGTTCATCGTTCTCGTTCGTCGTTCCCGTTCGCCGTTCCCGTTCGCAAGAACCGCCACTACACAAAGAATTCATCGGTTCGTCAACAAAGGATTCTCCTATTACGAAGATGTTGTCCGCCCGTTCGTGGCATTGTTAGTCACCGTTCACTGCACCGTTCGCCCCGCAATCAACGCCATCCAAGCTGCTGCCTCGGCTGCTGTTCTCACGATCATCACTCGGAGCCGTCGTTCACTTGCTCTATCGCTGCCATCCTGTTTCATCAAGCCGGCAGGAGACCTCCATTCGACGTTTGCTGCCGCCGCCGCCCGTTCCTGCCGTCGTTGCGTCAACATTGTCACCGAGAGACCGTTGCCCGTTCGCCCGCTACACCAAGAGGACTCGCGTTCGTTCTCGCTCGTTGCTTGTTGCCCTACAGGTTAAGGTGCGTTCAATCTTTCTTTTGCAGGTCATCCCCTCAGGAAGGAAACCTCCACAATAAGATGACTTCCACAAGTCAAACACTTCCATTCTTCTCGCACGTTCACCCGATTGTCAACCACTCGCCACTTACACATCAGGGCGACTGCGGCTGCACCGTTTGTCTTATAATGGATGCCGCCCATGCAGTCCTCTCCCGGAAGACTTCTCCCTTCTCTGCCTTCCAGCCCATCACGCTCATCACGGTCTTCGACGTCCTGATGAATGAAGATTCTCATCATTCCAGACGTCCTGTTCACAACAGTCAAGCTAGTAATGTGTTCACCGGATCTGTCACTGTCCCTCTTCATCGATTCACCACTCGCAAGTTTACCTGAAGAATCTCTGCTCGGGCGCGACTGTCTTTCATGCCGTTAGCCGCTCACAGCCCGTTCGTCGCTCGCAGCTCACTCGTCGACAAGCAGCCACTCACCGTTACAGGCCAACCTGAAGATTTCTGCTGTGATGCCTCTCCCGTCACTGGTCCGGCCACTGTTCATGCCTTACCGTCAAGCCCATTTGCTCCTGTTGTCTGCCATTCTCTTCTCGTTCACCGTTCCCGTTCATCGATCTTTGAAACTCATTGCTCCGTTCGGCGTTCCCGCTCGTCGTTCTTGATCCCTGAAGGAATCAGCACGTCGTTCGTCATTGAAATCTTTGGAGCTCATCACGCAATTCCTCGCTCTCGTCCATCGTTGGCCGACCTTTGAAACTCATCGCATCATTCGTCGTTCCCGTTCGTCGTTCACGTTCATTGAAGCTCACGGCATCACTAATTGTTAGCCAGTCCTGCCACTCGTCACCACACGCCGTCTTTTTTTTTTTTGCCAATTTTCACCCTCAACAAGCCTCATTCCTCATAACTAACCAACCTGACGTTCGTCTTTTCCTTACATCCTTGGCCTGTCCTGTTCAGCATCCGTCAGCTATTCACCACTCAGACCCACCCCATCTTTGTTCGTAGATCCGTTCATCGTTCACTAGCCTGCTACCGCTCAAGCTCATTGCGTTCGTGCACCTTTTATCCATTCACAAGCCGTTCGTCGTCCGTTAACTTGGCCGGCCTTCAGGTCCATTACCACCCGCACGCCCATTCATCGTTCGCCTACTGCTCATGGTCCACCGGTCCGATCGTCATCTACAAGCCCTCCGCCGGGGACCACCATGCTCTCCGTACCAATCGTTCCAACTCGTTCAAGCATCGAAGCTGTCCACAGCAAACCATGCTGAATACACCGGCTCTCGTCCGTTCTCCAAAGTCAAATTCCTTGGGGCTCGATTCGGACCTTTCGGACCTGGATGTGCGTCCGCCTGGGGTAACCGACTGCTGCTGACATCCACCCCTCTCTTGCCGCTAACTCGGCCTCCTCTATCAATCAACCATCTCACCGGGACAACAACCACCTGGCATTGCCTTCGAATATTATGGACTCCATACAACATATCGTTGCAACGCCAACCCTGAACTCACACCTTGCTTCTGCCTCGTTCCTTGGAACCACTGCGTGAGACTTCACATGATTGCCCCGTACTTCGTTTCATCTGATCTCCCTCACACCACCTCGGCTCGCTTTCATGGAGGGTCTCCTTCAAATCGCCGACCCTTTTCTGAATGAATGTTCGCTTACATGTCTTGGAATGAATCCCACGACATCACGTCGTCTCCATCCCACAAGCTCCCGTCTCAGACGTTCGCCCGAACTCCATTCTCGTTCACCAACACGTTCATTATCCGTCAACACGCCCGCATTGTCACTATAGCTAACTGTCACCAATCGCATCATGATGGGCTTTCACGGTGCCCTAGTCCATCACACCACACCACTGTGAACGCTATGGTCTCACGACTCTTTCAATCTCATGGAAAAAATCCGTCTCCATCACCAACCGCCTGCTGCATCATGCTGAAGCTGGATTTTATTCACGACTCCCTCGTCACTTAAACCCAACTTGATCATGGACGACAAAAGTTAAACTCCTCAGCACTGCCGTGGACTCCCGTTCTTGCTCACCTTCCACGACCAGGTCTCTTGAAGAAATTCTGGCCAGCTTATGATTTAATCACTCGGCCTTCGCCTGACATTCCTCTGGCTAAGTCCCGTTCATTCCAAATCTTTAGGAATTCGACTTATCCAACATTATGTTTGATCCATCAAACAGTCAATCATGACGATACACCTTGTCACCATGACTAACCACACGGCTCCTTAACCAACACTAAATCTGTTTGGATGCCCTCCCCAACTTACAACCCGAATTTTCCGAACCACAATCCAGCGGTTCATCATCAATTTGCATCACTCATTGCCACCAACGGTCTCACACCCAAACGTCTGGCTGTATCGCACTTCTACCGAGTCAAACTGAACCTCAACGATATTCTCCACTCTGCATTCAACTTTGCCTAGATCCTTATCCTCACAACTACACATTCATGACAGTGTGCTCGGCATTTCGCCCCTTCACATGCCCTTCAACGATTTCCTTTGGTCCACCCACATACTAACGTTCACTTCCCGATCTTGCTGCTCCAATCTCAATGACTCTGGGGAACAACACTTCATAGACCCTTCGCCAACTCTACAACATTACACGCATCATACAATCACTCAAGCCCTTCTCACGCTTCATCCATGATCGGAAACTCACAATCCCTTTTCAACGTGCTTGATTGCTCCTAAATCAAAGCACCCATCCACAGCTGATGCACTGGTCCTTGAACAACCTCTCTTTCTTCTGAGCATCTATATCAATTGATTCTGAATTCACAATAGTCTGCCGCTTCTTCACCTCTCTGAAGTTCGAATTCTCAACAAAATACCTCAACACCAATGTGCTAAATCTTCAAGAACCCAACTTCCGCAACTGAAATTCCTCATTGATAGCCCGTTGAACTCTACTGCAATTCAGCCAAATCGTTAAACCATCAACCGAAAACCAAACAAGGTGTGGAATCTGGAAAACTTGCCTGAACTTCCTCACCAACTCGCTTTGGCTATTGAAAGTTCCCTCCCCACTCCGACTGCCTTGCGCAGAAAGTCGGCTGTGACCAGAGAATGTTGCGTCTGCAACCAATCAATCACAACTCTGTCACTGGGGACCCAGCTCACACCCTTGGGGGCCCGTCATGATGGTGCCCGCCACCTATATTTACGAGGTCTGCTGTAAATGCAATTTAATTTACAGGTAGTATATACTTTCTGGTCGGCAAGTAGAAAGCCCAATTTTACCTGGGGAGAGGTCAAAATTGGTTTCTATTGCCTTAAGGAAAATATACACTACCTGTAAATACCCACCCAACCTCCCCTCTCGAGTCACCATCATGACTGACATATTGTGAGGAAAAGTAGATGGCTGGCTAATGCCGTAACACCATATATGGAGGGCCTGCGCGTGCCAGACCCGCGCATGCTCAGGTGGGTGTCTGAGCTGGGCGTATCTAGAGAGTTTAAAATCCTCCAGGGTAACGAGCACTCAGGAACTGAATGCAATTTTATTTACAGGTAGTGTATATTTTCCTTATGGCAATAGAAACCAATTTTGACCTCTCCCCAGGTAAAATTTGGCTTTTTTGGTTCTTTTGTTTTCTTCGTGCAGCATTGTTAAAATTGGACATTGCAGCAATGATTGATGTGTTCGCTGAGCAGAAAGCTCGTAGTGTAGACTTATGAGCGATGATCATGAAAATAAAATGTTATGCAAAGGTTTAGATAGGAACCTTTAAAAAAAAATTTTAAACATTTTTTATAATTGTACTTCTATTGAGTGGGGCCTGGGAGGTGGGGGGGGACATACTTGTTCTGCCACTAACAAAATCATCCGTATTTTTAACCCTTATTTACGCTAGTTTTTTCCAAGGTACTCATACTATTCTGCGCATATTTACAAAAATGTCTGCAATGTTGGCTTCCCACAAAAACTCTTATGGGAACGATGAATGCTGTTGAATCCCAACACATCAACAAACTAAATAATAAAATTAAAAATACGTTCTCTTCACTTTCTCATTATTGTAGCTTGCGAATAAATAGCTTAGTCACTTTTTTTTTTTGCCAGCGTTGAATGTATTTCCACATAACGATTGTTGTAGTACGGAAGGTAGAATACTTCCTGCCAGCTTTCCCTCCGCTGTTGTCTTAGCCGTCTACTGCATGCTCTAATACTGCATCGCCGTACTATACTGACCTTTTGTTACCAGTCCGACAATGGTCCGTCGTTCCAGATGTTATCACTTAATCCCTTTTAACTGTTAGAACCGTCAGCCCATATATAATAATCCATACTGCTTGAGCGCAATTCTTTCTGGCTATAATGAGTACAAAAAGAGTTCACCATGAACAGCTCACAGTTGCTTCCCCTTGAAATGAATCGATGCGAAAAATGAATTTGATTCTGTGTTACTAATGTTGATTGTCATCAGCATTAGGTTAGGTAACAGAATCAAATTCATTTTTCGCATCGACTCATTTCAACGGGAAGCAATTGTGAGTCGTTCTTGGTGAACTCTCTTTGTCATTTGGTCAATATGCCGTCAGTGTGTATTCAGTTAGTCAATTTCTTCGTTTGCCATTATGAAGCAGTACAAGCTAATCACAAATTGCTGCCCAATATCGGGCTTGGGTGTATTAAAGTGGCACTATTACCGATTGAAAGCAGACGAATTCTGACAACATCTAGCGCTGTGTAGTACCATCTAGCGTTTGCTTGCACCAAGCGAAGGAATGCATAACGGCATTTCTTTTAACGAAACAAACAAGCCACGACATCCTTAATTATTGAGTGAAAATTTGGTTCATCCTCGTGCACCTACGAGCAAGCTAGAAAGGTTAACAATATCAATGTCGCTAGATGGCGCCACGGTATTTTCGTTCGCATTTCAATCGGTGATAGTGCCACTTTAAGCAACAATGCTACATGCCCAAATTCTTGTGCTTCGTGTGTGTACGGTTAAAAACTAAATTTGATAATTTAAGCCATGAAAAGAAATTCTTTCGGTGTCGGTATCAAAATATTCAGACAACCAGGAGTTCACCATGAACGACTCACAATTGCTGCCCCTTGAAATGAGTTGATACGAAAAATGAATTTGATTCTGTGTTACCTAATATTGATTGTCGCACATAACAATCAGCAATGAAATAGCCATTTCAAAAAATTACAGTGAACGTACGATCATTTGCCATTGTGAACTTGTGTGTAAGGTCATAAAAAAAATTTGTTTGTTCTTGAAAATCATCCGGTGACCATATTTTATCCATGTAGCACCGTTGACATTAAAGAAAATTAGATCTAGCTAGTTCCCACAAAATTCTGCACCCCAGGGCATTACGTATGGGCCATTTTGTATTCAGGACAGCACTGTATAAATAACAAATAACTTGCATCGCTTAGTCCACTTTATGCCTGCTGTAGTCCATGGGTCAAGTGGCTAAAATCATGAATTTGGGGGTAGTAATTTTGCTTTACACCACAGTTGTATGGATGCCTCAGGAACATAAAGTATGATTGCCATCTCAAAGTGGTAGCTTTTAAAAATGGTGGCCATCAGCAATCAGCAAATTGATAGTATCACTGGTTCTAATAGGACTTTTTTTTTCAGTTAAAACTCATTTCTTTTCCCATAATTTTTTTTTCATAGTTGTAACGGTTGGCGAGTAAAACGTGATTGAATCAAACTTTCTAGTCTCGACAATGCAATTATGTCGAAATAGCTTTAAACGTAATGACTTTACACGAAATGTTTGAAAATAAAAGTTGTGGAGAATTAAACTGTCTTTAATTTGGTGCTGAGAAATCGTTTATCGGATTAAAAATTCCGTAAGTACAAATGTTTGAAGTTGTAAAAGTACGTACGTCGGGTACTGCTCGGGCAAGCTGCTCTGCCTGTCAGCCTCGTTTTAGTCAGCTAAAAATTTTGGTACAATTTTAGGATACTAACTTTTCTTTAGTAAGGATGACTAAAGACCGTTATTGCCTTCTCAAATTTTTTGTTGATAACAAAAATTGCTGCCAATCCAAGATTGCGGATGTCAAATTTGAAAAATAGGTACGGTGGAAGCAAATAAGCTACGATTTTGCATTCTTTTTTTTTCGAATATCGCCCAGAATTAGACAAATTAAATAGTGAAAAATTTCAATCATTGATAAAACTTTACATTTTTTAAAAGCACTTCACATACCGAGATGTATAGGATATCGCCCGCTTTCCGAGTGCTGGGATCTAACAATGTCGAGGGTGCGCAGCGCCCGAGCCATTGTTGGATTCCAGCATGAGGAAAGCGGACGATATCCTTCTTCTCACCCGTTTTGAAGCTTTCAGTCCGACGCACATTGTTGAGGCAAGTGAGCGCGAGTGGAATACATTGTTGCGTTTAGCCAGAAGAAAGTTTGTGTAGAATATTCGTTAAGACGCAATACTACACGCAAAGAAAAAAAGCAACGTTTAATTTTGAAAGCGGTTGCAATGCTGTAATTAACATGTATTTCAATGAATTTTTGATGTTTGAGGTGGCGTTGTTTTCAAAAATTGTTCCATGTAATTAATTATATTCGGTTCCTGTATTCCTTTTTATCATTTAATGAAATCAACGTTTGGAAAGCCGCAGTTGCAATGTTGTGAATTGCTGAACGTTTTTATTTTTGTATCTGTTATGTTTTTTTTTAAATTTGTTTCAGTAAATTTATTATATTTGTTTGTTTTCTTCCACTTTTCATTTAACGCAAACGGGGGCTGGGATCCACGTGGAGTGCTGGGATCCAAGATCCCCGCCCTCAGCCGCGGATCCCAGCACTCCTCGTTCATTGTTGCGATCCCGTCGTGCTGTATTGTTGTAAGAAGACTGAGAGCTTCAAAACGGGTGAGAAGAACCGTTGTTACAAAAGGTAAGACTATGACTATAACATCTACGCCTTATGAGCCCTGATCCCGAATTCCCGTGTAGCCAACAATTCAATAAGTAACAATCACATTAAACCTGCTCTGCACCAGGCTAATCATTGCTATGTTGCAAAGTGGCCGACAACAGTAAGACCTCTAAACAATGAAACAAAGAATCAAACAGCATATTATTAGCCAGCGAAAAAAATTGTTCAAAAGATGCATAACCCGCTGACAGACGACCAGGCTTTGTCGGGCAGATGACCTGAAGCGTTAACGCTCGCTCGCTGGTTTCAGTGCTTTAATGAGCTTACCTTTCTCCATGTGGCGACTGATTTCGTCAATATTCTCTAAGAGTAACTCTCAAACAGCAATTTGAGAAATATGTCTGGAAAATTAATCTGAAGTTCCGGAACCAGGAGATCATTGCTGGATGCTACAAAGATGACCAATGGATGACATGAGCACCAGCACTTGAAGCAGCGTTGGAACTTTTGAGTTGGTTTTGTTGGAGATTGTGCGTGCCAACATGCACGACCACGTGTATGGTAAATCATTTGGAATGTACTGATGCATGTAAGCTGGCAAAGTGTGATACCATATACGCGTGAGTCTGAATAATTGGTAAGTAGAAGATGATTTAAACTATTATGACAGTGTTGAAAGTGATAACGATGAGTAACTTTTGTTGGAATATTATACTATGGAACTAGAATTGCCAGCCCGGCTGCACATTGGGTGTTTCACCAAAAAAATAAACAATATGATCTTGAGAGCATGGGTGATGTTAGATGCCCTGTTTGCAATATGGGGATGATTTGCTGTCTCATGTGTTTGTCACCGAAGGCGTGTATACAGTTTGCTGATTGCTGATGGCAGCCATCTTGGAATGGCCACCATTTTTAAAAGCTACCACTTTGAGATGGCAATCATACTTTTTTATGTTCATGAGGCATCCATACAACTGTGGTGTAAAGCAAAATTACTACCCCCAAATTATCCCAAATTCTTGACTGGCCCATAGACTACTGATCTGGTTCCAAAGAAATTACACCAGGGCATTATGTAGCCGAGGACATTTCTATCCCAATGTGTTTCATATCAAGGACGTTTTTATCCAGGGCTTACCAGGACAACAAGTATCTGAGTTAATTCCTTTTCCCTTAGCCTAACTCCTTCAGCACTGGCAGTGCTGTTTGTAGAGTAGTGCTTATAGAAAAGTGATTAGATCAGTTTCCGTGTCAGCGGTTTCACCGGGGAACAATTTTAATGCAATAGGCTTTACCTCCAACAACCTGATTTTTTTTTTAAATTTTTTAATTTTTACGAGCCTTATGTCGGCCGAAGCAATTAATGCTTGTATGGCTGAACCGGCTCAATTTTGAACATTACCAGATTTTTTTTTAGAGAAGAAGAAATCTGGTAAAGGGAGGTGCCAGCCTGGGGAATCGATCCGGGAAACCTCTGATCATCGTCGGAGCCGAAAGATTGTCCAGAATTAGCCGGATGGCCGCTAAAGGAGCAAGGTAGCCTCTCATGCTACCCTGGCCGGCAGTCCTGGCAGGGACTTTGCCAAGGTCCCCTTTCCAGGGGTTCGACCTGATACACAAACCTCCAGCAACCATGCTGAGCTCTCGAACCGCTCAGCCACGATGACCACAATTAGAACTCTCACCTTAAGCTAAGAAGGCTGATGCCTTAACCAAAGACGCTATACTGACTTCGCGAAATGCTCAGAGGTTAAAACGTGTAATAAAAGACAAAATATTTGTTGTTGTTTATTGTTACTATGTAATCGACAATACCCTCACCAAGTAAGCATGTACATACCCCCCGAGAGGACAGGGCAACTTTTAGTAAAACGACACACTAAGTTTTAGTGAATATGTTCTTCTGGAGACCTTTTTTTTCTCTTTTTGCCCTTTTCTACCCCTTCCTCAGCCTTTTTTTCTCCTTTCCAGACCCATTTTTTGGCACTTTTAGGGCGTTTTAGGGCATTTTGTGAAAACAGCAGGGGCAATGCTGCCCTGCCCCCTCATGTACTACCACTGCTTCCCTTTGCTGCCCTTTTTCTTTGCTACCATGCAAGAGAATGAAAGCACTCGCTCCTTTTTACTGTCCTTTTATGTCACTTGCTCCTTTTCCAACACCTCCTCTAACAGTTCAATCCGTTCTACAACTTTAAGAATGAATGTTCTCGCCCTTATTCATTGATACTTTGCAAAAAGAAATTATTACAGACCATCGACAACATTATCCTTCACATCACTTCCTGCCGTTCCAACTCTTATGATATAAGGGTACACGGGTAGCTGCGAGCACTGGGGCGTCAGATTCGATAGGCGTCTTGGTCCCAGCTGTACATCTCTGGCTTCGTATAGGCCCGGGTTCGATCCTGGCGATGGGAAGTGTATATGTACGGGTTCTTGTCTGGTTGTTTCCGGCCCGTTGCACGAGGGTTTCCTCCGGGTACTCTGGTTTCCTCCCTCATGCGGCAAAAAACAACTGTTACAATGGTGGTACTTCTTCCACTTAACATCTGCCGCCGGGGAATTTGGGAGGGTGGATGTTATATATTAATATGGATTGCTCAAAGTAAAGCTCTTAGGGGTTTTGACTATGAAAGGGGCAATTAAGCCTTACAAGAATGTTTGTAGTAGTTTTAAGTAGGTTTATTCCAAATGCAGGCCTTTCTCAACAGTCAACCAGCGATGTGCAAACGAGAGGCTTGGTATTGCTTATTCGTTCCAACGATGGCCAGGTATAAATATTTCGCAATGTTCATCGACTACTAATTCCGCTACGTAACAATTGTTTTCATGATGAGTTACGATGGATTGTTTGGTCATTTCAATGTTTACTGTGAAATGTCACAAGCTCAAACTGGATGCAAGATAAGATTTTTCAAAGCGACAGAGGGACGGAGTCTGACAATTCTGGAATGCAAGAGTACATGAGATCGAATGGTATTAAACATCAACTTTCCCCTCTCCTAGTTCCAGCAGAATGCCTGAATTTATCTATTATGATGCTTGTTCGTAGCACCTTATTAGAAGCAGCTTGATTTAAATAGTAAACTCTGCTTTGAAGGACAATTCACACTTTACCACAAAAACTAAACCAAAAGAGTGTCCACTTGAATTTTCAGTGTATGCTAATCCAAGGGCGTCGATTTTTCTAAAATTGTGGGGGGGGGACATAGTAGTAGCGCCAACCAACTCCAGTGGGGGGGGGGGGGAATGAAAATTTACTGTTAAAATATGTGCTACTTTAGCAGAAGCCCAGCGAATCCAACTAGGGGGTCAGGGGAAGCACTGTACGCTCCCCCAGCGGGGTCCGGGGTGGAGCCCCGGAAGCTGAAGCATTTTACACTATTTGAGAACCTATTTTCGGCTTTCCGAGACACATTTGCAATGCATTGTTTAGCAAATTTCGGATGCTTTTCGTAAAAATTCTTTAGCATGAGAGGTCATAAAAACCTAATTGTTACCAAAATTCCGTTTTTTTTTTTACATTTTATTTACAAATTAAATTCCCTATGAATTAATTTTTTTTAAATATTATTAAATTAACGCTAGCTAACACTGAAAATTTAGGTTTGATAAATATTGTTGCTTACTTTTCAAATGGTGGAAGATTTAGCTGACGTTCCTGAATTAACTGAGAATTAACTGAAATAACTGAGAACTGAAAAAGAGGAAAAGAGTTACTAGCAAATCAAACCGGCAACTTAGTCTTCAATTTTGATTCTTTGCTCGGTTTTTATGGAGTTAAAGGGACATAAATCCCTGTTGGCTTTCCTGCATGACTCAGTCTTGCGACATTAGTTCAAACGTATGTAAATGTTGCCAACACATTCATTTTCTTGTTTTTTCTTGTGTGCAAGGTGATTTGGTGACATTAACTCTAACCTGTGTAAATGTTGCCAACTGCAATCTCATCGGGTCGCAGGATATGCCGGAAGGATTTATGTCATTTTAATTGGTGTAGACTTCAACTGACGAAAATTTGGAAGGAAAGCTTAACAAGTTTTGTTCTGTACAAATTTATCTGACGTTTCGGCTATAACCATAGCAAGAACAAACTAACCACCAGGCGACATCAGTTGGCGTTTCGTTGACAATCAAACACAATAATTTGAAATCGGACACTCCTTTATCTTTCGTTCAGCTCTGTGCTCTTCCTGTTTTGACTAGTTTCGCACTAAATTACATTTTCACTACATCGGCAGAAGTGGAAAAAAACCTCACAAGCACTACATACCGAGTAGGGTTACGCAAACACAGTCAGAAAGTAGTTCGAATTAATAGACAGTAAATAAATTTTAGATTTATAACGCGACTAATAATGAAATTTATATGCTTCAATTGTTTGTGTGATGTTCATTTTTTTTTAACCATACAATAGTGTTACTTTCAATTAAAATTTTTATAGAATTAAAAATACCTGTTTTGCTACAGCGGAGTGATATGCTTACATCCTCCATTTACTGTTAATCCGTCATCTTTGTGACTTGGCCCACAGATTAGAGAACAACCACCCCACGCAGATATGACTCCGCTATGGTAGAGCGTGTAATGCCTGCAACAGCTGGCGCCATCTGGCGAAAAACGCGTCGCGACCGTAGTCGCAAGCTCGGAGCAAGGGTTCAGAAGCCAGCAAAACTATAGCGCCAACCTTTGCAAGCCGCATTCCATTACTAAAACTTGTAAACATAAAGTAATATACTTCAATTATATAGTAGTAGTAACTCATTGTAAAATGTTTTTTTCCCATCTTCCAAGAGTTGTCATCCGACAAGCGAAAGTCAAGGCAAACGCCCACTCGGACTCACCGCAAATCAGAATGATGTTCGGCCATAAACTACAACAGGAGCGTAGAAATTGTATACATGGCCGTAGGACTTATATTGCTGCCCCTGACTACAACAATTCAAGAACTAAGAATCCAATTTGGATTTTCACATTGCCAAAAGATTTAACCAGGTATAAAAAAAAGATGCAAAGAAACTTGCCCAGAGATTTAAAAAAAAAAATTAAAATATTGGCGAGATATAAATTAAATGTAAAAAAATTAGCCCAGTATAAGACAAATTATAAACGAATTAGCCAGATAGAAATACGATAGTTCGAAATTGACTGTCCGTACTTAACAGAGGCAAAGAAAAAATAAATAAAATTTGGCCAAAAACGTAAGTTGTAAAAAGAACATGAGGGAAAAAAGAGAATATTCTTTTTAGTTATGTTCCCCATTTCGTTGGGTAGCCAACACGTTCTACTTGCGATAAGGCAATGAAAAAAGTTTTACAATTTTTAAAAAGTTCAAAATGACCATGCAAAGTTAAAAAGAGAAAAAAGTTTTGCTGTATCACCTAAAAGGTTACAGATAAGCTTTTATTTTAGTGCAATTTCTAATATTAATTTTTGTTAATTTTAAATAAAACATCCCGATATTTTCTTACCTGTATTAAAAGAACAAATGGAAAACAACAAACATGCTTGCAAAAATAGGCACCAAGCTGGCTAATGCAAACAGTGATCTCAATGTTCATCAATAAGAACAGAAAAGCTTTTTTTTTCTGGAAAGTGACAACAACAAAGGTTGAAAAAAAGGTTTTAAAAACTTTTTTTCCGGTTTTTCAGGTTTGTGTGTAAGTGTAACTTTCTCCCTCTTAACTTTATCATTCCTGCATTCATCAACGAGCGTTCGGTATGATTTATGGTTTTAATTTTTTATCAACGTTTTTGTTTTATTTTAGAGGCATTCTGTTTTCTCAAATACTGACCTTCCTTCTTCAGTTGCTCTGAATTAAATTTTATTGTAATAAAATAAATATTACTGCGTTTTAACCAAGCGTTCGTATTTTGTTCACACGTATGAATTTGATTTCTTCATCATTACCAGTGCCGTAACTAAGTAACAAGCACAGGGGACGCAACCTGTTCTGATGTTGCCCTAAAAAGAGTAATCTGTTGCCCCACCCACTACTTTTTATAGCATTTTTGCCCCACTTTATTTTGTCAGGGGACTCAGTGAGTCCCTTGAGTCCCCCTTAGTTACATCACTGATCATTACCATAGACTTAGTTCAGTTAGTATCCTTGACAATTAAAACAAATGGTAAAAATGTTAAGTATTACCGAAAAATTATCGTTAATTTCACGACGTGTTTAATTTGGCAACTTTAGGGACCGAGATGGCGTCGAAGGATATTGGGTTGGGAGGGAGGAGGGGGGATCAAATGTTTTTGGAGTCCTCTTAGAGGGATCATGATATTTTGTTATCCCTTTCGGGATGGGAATGGGGAAGAAAAACACTGACAAAACTAGGAGAAAAATAGAATTCTTAGCCCCAAAACTGGCGCTTGCACACTAGAATTGCTGCTGGTTAGGAAGTCAATCACTCCCCCACCCTCCCCCAACCCCCATAGACAACGACCGATCCCTTAGCCTAAAGGAAATTAGACCATCATTTCTTTTGCTTGAATTAGACAAAAAAAAGTAATATTTTATCTAGTAGCATTAGAGTTAACCATTAGAAAATAGGACTGATTGTACATTTTTGTTTTAGAATTAGATCGTAGTATCTAAGAAAAATAATTGAGGTATAACTTGTTTAAAAAAATTTTTTTCTTGCATACATATCTAAAATTTCATCAAACCACTGCATGAAAAAAAAAACGTTGGAAAAAGTCAAGATTTCAGTTTTTCAGCTTGTCTAGTCGTAACACCCTCAACTGACATTTTATCCGCTTATTATATTATTTTATATTTTAATTCGGTCAAACTACTAGATCTAACTCCGTCAAAGCTTGATACTGCTATAACGAGATGCAGCACATGGCGTGTTGCGCGTTATTCGCCAGCTGGCGTTGCGGTCGCACATTACAGAGAGAAGCGTTGGGGAGGCTAGCGGTGTTGTATCTGTGTGGGGCGGTTGTTCTCTAATCTGTGACTTGGCCTTGCAACTTAAATTCTTAACTTCATTACTCCCCCGTGTTAGGAACTAATGACTCATAATATTTGATAACGTGATTCATGCAATTGGGGAAAACGAAAATACATTTTCTTGTTTCAAACTCGACGTGGTAAGCGTGATAAATAGATACTCATTTACAGCTTTGCAGTCTATTTCGTGGGGGGGGGGGGCCCGACCCCCCCCTTTAAAAACGCGGGGGGGGGGGAGACGGTCCCCCTCGTCCTTCCCCTGGATCGACGCCTGTGTGCTAATCAACAGAAATGTCGAGTAGTGGACCATTCACCATCCAAAAGCCACAGTAAGTACCACCATCCGGTTTTTACTGGCAAACACTGCTGTTTATGAAGAAACAATCCTGTACACCCTTCTGTCTTCAAAATTTAAAATTTTCAAGATTGAAAATGGATAAACAAGTGTTCTGAAGAACTTTGAACTGTGTGGACAACGAACTTGCGATGTTCCCCAAGCAAGACGAAACACCGATGTCTTCAGCTTCAAAACTATGGTTAAATAATTTATTTTCAGTACTAGTGTAGGGCCAAAGTGTTTAAAATCTGAAAGGTTGTGCTTTTTTTGTGTGTGATCAAGCTATAGAGCAACTATGGCAAAATACTGGGTGGTTTATAAATTTGCGGGAAAAAATGTGGGTAGGGTTTTTTTTTTGCTAACTAAGAAGTGTGCTTAAATTAAAAATACCCTACTAAGAAAAAGCCGGTTTTTTTTTCTTATCACGAATAATTTAGTGATGGATTCCTGCATAACAGGAATAGCTTTTTTTTGTCTTTCCGCTCCTAAAACAAGGAAGATTGGGTTGGCTTATTTATAGTGAACCACAGATTGTTGCCCGGATTGCTTCCAGTCTTTTTGTGTGCGCCAAATTAATTACACTGAAATACAAAATCGATGCCGCTACTATATTTGCAGGAATCACCAATAAGGAACTTACGGCAAATTTCCAGTAAAATAAATCTTTAACGTAATTCATAACTTTAACGACTATTCAAAATGCTTTGGATGATTTAGAGTTTGGATTATCATCTATCGTACAAAATAGGTTAAAACTTCTTGAGGTGGAAAACAAGAATGTTGGAGCATAACAATGCACAATTGCCAGCTCCTATTGCAAAAGCCAGCAAACTCGTGCATAAATGGGGGGATTCTGGTGGACAGGATATCTCAGAATATCATATCATATCAAAAACCAGAACTGGTAAAAGGGGCCGCCAAGTTCCGAATGGTTCGGCCCTTCAAAGGAGTGATATCAACACACCAAAACATTCGCCAAGTTAATCCCACCGAACTTAATAATTCGAAGGTTAAATGAAAACTAGAACATTCCTACTTTCGGTAGCAATGTTCCAGTTTTCATTTAACGTCCAAAGTATTATTCAGTGCTGTCATGGTTTTAATTTGCATATTATGTTAATAATAATAAGAGTAATAATGCACAATTAATACATATATGAATATTAATATATTCAGTGTTATATTCACAACTAATCAAAATAGCGCATGTTCAGACTTGATATTTCTTTGAAGACAGGTGCTAGCTCAAGAGAGCCGAAATATAATTAAAGCCTAAGCCCAGGTGTTGTCGGTCTTCTTTGTAAGATAACCCAGAAGGATTCCACAAATTGTAAGGGCAAGATGATTGGCATAATTATTGGACAGAACACCAAAAAACAATTAAGAACCCTGTTACTTAAATTAGGGAACAGGTAACCTAAATACCAATGGCTTCATATTCCAAGAAGTCCTAACACCTGGTTATTTGATTGGCAGCAGCAATACAGAAAGATCACTCATGCGAGAAGAAACTTCCGGTCGTAGCAGTTGCTGAGTGACGTGGAATTTAGATGCCCCAAATAGATTTGGTGGCACGCAACAATAAAGGAATTCCTTTGACAAACAATAGGGGCTTGATTGACAAGCTAGATAATTGGATAGATAAAGATTTAGTATATAATGAATCCCGTTAAGAGAGGCGGGACAGTTACGTTCTAACTGTTCCCTTGTGCGCTTCGAAGTTCACGCCAGTACGCCATCCGTTCATCCAGGCCGGAGGAGGGACCGAGGTTACCTCAGGAAGCCAGGTTACCGGGGATACTTCCCCTAATCCGCAGCTAAGTACTATGGCGTCAATTTATAGAACAGCTTAACTGTTACTATGAATATATCACTTATTTAGATAACGATCTGAATAGTTATTCCTATTCATTTGTTTACTATTATTCCACTGGAATGCCAATCACTTGCTTAGTTATTATTGGAATCAATCGGTTGTAAAGCATTCTCGTTATTTTGGTCGTAGTTACCTAAATTAATGTTCTGACCAGTTTTGGTGCAGATTGCTGTATAATAGCTTGCGCAGTTATTAAAATACTTGGGATAATCAATTGTTGTTTTATTATTGTGTCTCCATATTGAAGTGTCATTTGAATATATACACCACATATAGCTATCCTGATATCATGGTATTTCTTGTTATGAACCCAAGTAAATATCATGACAATGGTGTTAGAAGTGGATTCAAATACTCTTAAATCCCCAGAGGCTAAATAATAATATTTTTTTTACTGGTGTGCAAGGAGAAAATTTGGTTATTCACGATAATCGGGTAAATTACCGTAAATTCTAACACTGCAACGAGGGACATCAATAAGATTCACAATTGGAATAATAATGAACAACATGTGATAATTGGAGACTCAAATGCCCGTTCATTAAGAACAAATAGAAACGACAATTCCATAACCTGGACTATGCCGGGTTACACAGTACAGCAAATCACAAATAATATCCCACACATCATGAAAAACACAGTAGAAAAAGTACAAGTCATAATTTGCGCCGGAACTAACAACATCAAATTGGATTCACCGCAGACAATAGTAAACCACTTATCGGAAGCAGCAAACGTGATTAGAAAGGTTCGACCGTTGTCAAAGATTACCTTCATCAACATATTCCCTAGACGAAGTGAAAAAAACAGTGACGACAATCATAATGTGGCTACTACCAATAATTTGCTACGAAATTTGTGTGTCGAGGAAAATATGAACTACATTTCCATTGACCACCAACTTTCGACACAATGGGGACTTATGGCAAGAGATGGAATCCATCTAACATTTCGTGGAAAAAATGTCTTATCAAACGAAATTTTGCATGTATTGTTTGACAAAGGAAACACTGTATTACACAATACTGTGTCGGAAAACGTGAAACTGTAAATGGGAAAATTGGTAGACATCAAACTTTCACCCACGTAAACAGAAATGTCGTGCGAGAAGTTGACCCCCCAACCAAAGTTCTTAAAAATTTTGCATGTTTGCTCTTAAATGCGCGAAGCTTACCTGCCAATATGGCAGATTTTCATTTACTCCTGTCAGAAAACGCATATGATTTAATTTTTATTACTGAGTCCTGGTTAAACGAAACTTTTACTGATGCTATGGTGATAAATGGCAGCAACTTCGAAATCATTCGTCGTGATAGGGGTTCTAGAGCAGGGGGGATTGCAGTGGTTTTTAGAAAGGGACTCAGCATTAGTGTAGGTCGACGTGCTGATGAGGCCGAGGCAATATCAATCCAATTATCGGACTCAAAATTTAACTTTATGCTTTGCTATATCCCCGATGGTTTCAACGAAAATATGATGATTCAGATGGCAACCTTTATAAAATCTTCACTTTTACCTAATTTTACCAACATTGTGGTTGGAGATTTAAACTTATCTACCGTTGACTGGAAAACCTCATCTTCTAAAGATCGAGTACAAAATATTTTCCTTGACAAAATTGCCGAATGTGGCTTTATTCAAATAGTTTCAAAACCGACTAGAGGAGAAAATATTCTAGATTTAATCCTTACGGATGATGACCGTGCAGTTTTCAATGTCGATGTGCTAACCGAACTGGGAATGAGCGACCATAATATGGTTTCATTTGAGCTTCACCTGGAAATTGCGACTCCAGATAAGCGTTGTAATCAACGTATAAATTTCGATCTCCTACGTGATCTTTTGGGCAATTTCGATTGGGTGGATGAGTTGGTAGGCTACCCAACTGTTGACGAAGCTTGGGAACACTTCTTGTTTATGATTCGTGAGTGCACTATCGACTGCACCAAAACTTTAAAACATAAAATAAAAAACAGTACGGTAAATAGCAAAAAACTAACCAAGCTAAGAAAGAAAAAACTTGATGCATGGCACTGCCTTTGCACAAATAAAACGTCTGAAAACCGAGCATTTTATTCTGAATGCAAAAAAGCATATTCGAACTGCGCTAAAGATTTGGAATATATCCAAGAGTCAAAAATCTTGAAGGAGGGGAATCTTTCTGCCCTCTTTCGCTTTTATCGCCTCAAAACTCACTCTGTGCGCTCTATTCCTCCACTAGATGTTGGGGGCATCCTTGCTACATGCTCTTTTGCTAAAGCTGAAGCGCTCAATGCAGAATTTTCTAAAAATGGAGTTATGGATGATAACTTGGGTCCATCACAACAGTGTAAGAATCAATCGCATAAAGTGAATAAATGTACGGATATATTGTTCTCGATTACCGACATTAGAATTGCCCTGTCCCAAATGAAACCAAGCCACTCGATTGGGCCGGATGGCTTTTCTGCCTTTTTCTACAGAGAGATTGGCGAACAGATAATATGGGCGCTACAATTCCTGTTTTCTTTATCATTCTCCACTGGCAAACTTCCAGCAACTTGGAAAACAGCAATTGTGGTTCCAATCTTCAAAACGGGAAATTCTACAAACCCTGGAAACTACCGACCCATTTCTTTAACAGCAGTGCCTTGCAAGTTAATGGAAGCAATTATACGAACGAAAATGATGCAACACATCAATACACATAATATTATCCTTAACGACCAATTTGGTTTCCTCCCAGGTAGGTCTGCGGTGCACCAGCTGCTTATTGCACTTGACAAATAGTCTGATGCACTAGATCATGGAATCCAAACGGACATCATACTTTTTGATTTTAAAAAGGCTTTCGAATCTGTAGTACATTCAAAATTAATCTTTAAATTAAAAGAATACGGTTTTGACGACAAATTGCTTTTTTTGATCCAGGCTTTCATCACTGGTAGAACTCAACGCGTGATAATTGAACAAATACTCTCGGAAGCTACATCAGTTGTCAGTGGTGTCCCACAGGGATCCGTCCTTGGACCATTGTTATTTGTCCTTTTCTTAAATGATTTAACTTGCCCTGAATCCTCCGTCTCCGAAGAAAAATTTGCAGATGATTTGAAACTGCATGCACCAGTCGTTACTGTTGATGACTGTTTTAAAATACAAAAGAGCATTGACTCAATCTTTGACTGGTCTACAAATTGGCAGCTTTCCCTTTCACTTGACAAATGTCAAAGCTTCTCATTAGGAACTGTGATGGTACCCTTTAACTATTGCCTTGAAAATACAAATCTTAAAGCTGCTTCAAATTGTTTCAAAGATCTTGGTGTTTGGTTTCAGGCTGACCTGAAATTCACCACACATTGTAATTATATTGTGTCTTTGGCAAATCGTCGGGCTGCAATCGTCCAGCGGTGCTTTGTGTCAGGGAATTCCGACACAAAACTTTGGGCTTATAAGGTCTACGTACGCCCACTACTGGAGTACGCTAGCCATGTCTGGTCGCCATGATTGTTGAAGGATATTGACAAAATTGAATCGGTCCAGAGGAGATTTACAAAACATTTACCTGGGCTTAGTAAGAAACAATATCAACAGCGCCTAAGTGCTTTAAACTTAGACACTCTAGAATGTCGACGCTTGAAGGCTGACTTAATCCTTACATATAAAATTATACATTGTTTGCTACCTATTGATCTACCTTTTTTCGATGTTTGTACTAACCCCAGAACTCGAGGAAACCATCTGAGGATAATTAACCAGGGGTTTAACTTGAACTGTAGGCGATCCTTCTTCGCTTTAAGAGTGATCGCTGCGTGGAATTCATTGAGCGATGATATTGTCTCGGCCCCATCGGTTTACATTTTCCGGAAACTACTAAACAAGTGCGATCTGAAGGCGCACCTACTTCGTCCGGAAAACTGTCCGTAACATTTTATTAAAATTTTAACACATAAATCTTAAACTTGACGAGCATACTCTGAATATGAAAACGTATAAAATAAGTGGATGATTTTAAAGTTTTTTAAATATATATATATATATATATATATGTATGTTGTTAGTGGTCCTCCCTGGATCCTTGCATTTCCATTTTGCTTTTTAGCTGGAGTAAATAAACATTATTATTATTATTATTATTATTAATAAAACGATCGCCGATCGGCATTGAATTTTTTTTTTTTGCGTTACAAAGGAACAGTTGCAAGTGTGTTTATTGTTTAGTGCGCTCATATCTTGATTATTACATTTCGTTTGTTTGGTTATATGGCATTTATTTAGCGGACATTTAGCTGAGTTATTGTGGCGAATTTTGTGGTGATGTGGTAGGTAATCCAGTTGGACTTTGATTTTTTTTTAGTGTTCGCTGCGAATTGGTTTCTTGCAGTGTGGAAGTGTATCGTTGGGCTATAGCCTATAGATTTTCAAGTGAATTGGTTTGTATTTGTTTTGGTGTGTTGCGTACTCGTTCCTAGAAGCAACCGCTTGCTTCGTACATTTTTTTTTAGTAGTTATAGGTTCGTATTAAGCCTATTGAGTGTGCATATTTATAGGTATTGTGAATTAGTATTGCTTAAAGGTAGACTGTCGTGGTTTTCGTTCAATAGTTGACCAATTGTGGATTTAAATTCATTTAACAATTTTTTTTTAAATATTGTTTATACTTGGAAATCGTAATTATGCCTAGAGCTAGGGGTAACACTGGTCGCGGAGTGGTTACTCGTTCTTCATGGGGTAGGCCTATTCGCAAACCTTTGAATAGAGACGATTTTATCAATACTAGTCAGGTTTCCACTAGTATGCCTAAGCTACATAGGCGCATAACGCAGCGTATTTTGGATTCAAACTGGGATGTTGATGTCGATCATGTTCAAAGATTGAGAGCTTACTCCCCCCCTTCCTCCCATACTACATCGGGAACGTTCTCGTTCACCAGTTCATCGTGAATCGAGTAGGAATAAATGTAGGGGTAGACAGAGGTTACGCTTACGTATTCCACCCGATGTTTTACCTCCGAGTCACTTGACGTTACCTACTCCCCAACTGGTAATACGCAGCTGGGAATTGGAATTAATGGTGACAAATTGCAGGACATTTTGTCAACATGCTTACAGACTAGTAATCGTTCCCTACAGCAAATTCCCAAAAATCAATTTGTCCTGTTTAAGGATCTTAGTGACTCTTTTCACTCCCGTCAACCAACCAGGAGAGAGGAAAATAAGAGGCTTTGGGAGGAGATCAGAAGCTTGAAGAAGGCAATCACGATTTTTCAGAGCGACGAAACCATTGATGTGTTCACTTTTTCATTAATGGTAGTAAACTTGCGTACTTTAGATCCTTCTCTAAAGGACACAGAATTAATTTCAGTCGCATGTAGCAAGTCTGCAGGAAATGTTGCAAAGTATTTGGCTATGAACCCTCAGATTCCAGGTCTTACTGATTAGTCTAAATTTAAGGAAATGCTTGTTGATTGTTTCAGTTGTGCAGGTAAGAGCATAACCATGAATAAATTTTACGCTTCAGAATTGTAGGAAGGCGAAACTTTTTAGGTGTTTTCTGACAGACTAGAGGGAATGGCTTCTGCACTTTGGCGTGTTAAACCCGAAGATAGCGCGGAGGAAAGGTTGCGTAAGCTCGAATCTAAAGACGAAGGTTTGCGTTCGGCTTTCCTTCACGCTATGCCTCCTGAAATTGAAGGTCATCTTTCCGCAGTAAGTCCGTCCTCGTTTAGGGCTATGTATAATGAAGCTATTAGGAAAAGGGCAATTTTAGAAGGTTATGTGGGAAACGTCATGGGTCAGTTGTAACAAAACCGGCTGAAGCTGCGGGTAGTAAACAAACTCCGGACATCGGTATAAATAATCTTGCTTTCGGTTCAGTGGTAGAGAAAATCGAACAGTTAGAAAGAAGTATGAATAAAATTAGAAATACTTCATTAGATTTAAATAAGGCTAGGGTAAGTGCCATAAGCACAAACCCTCCTACGGATAAAATTTGTTACCGTTGTCTAGGGCGTGGCCATCTGAAAAGAGAATCTAAGGACGAAAACTTACAGAGGGTAAGACAACGTAATGAAGCTATGGTAACAGCGTTGGGCCGAATGACAAGTTTACTGGTAACGGGGGTAATCGTGGTGGAAATCAGTTTCGGGGAAATAATCGTGGTAAAAGGGGAAATTATTTTTCCGGATTCGAAACTAGGGATGCGGCTCAATTTAACTCAGGTTTTAAGCAAAGTTGGGGAAAACAGAATAACAATTCTGGCAGTAGTTATGGTAACGGAGGCCAAACGCAACAGCAAAATAATTACAATAACAGCCGCCAGCAACAACAGCAAAATAGCCAACAAACTCGTGTTCCAAAGGGTCAAAATTATAACCAAAATCAGGTTCCACAGCATGCTACTCAGTGTGAACAGGTAAACGATTCTGATCAGGTCAACAATCAGTCAAAAAACGGGTTGATAGCCTGAATGTAAACAGGGATTCTAGTCTACATTATCCACAGCAAGAGCAGGGTAATAACGACAACAAGCAGTTTGTTAGCTCTGTTCATGCTCAAACTCCTGTTGTCCCAGAAGTAGATGGAGATGGATGTCATAAATTAACTGTAAAGCCAGTATATTTGTTTTCCAGGGATCAGGCCGATAAATTATTACTTAAATTATATACAGATGTCGAGTGGCATCAGCAGAAATTGGCCTTGCCCGATAGGATGCTAACATTGCCACATTTAGCTTCTTACTATGGTAAAATCCCTTCAAAGTATGTCGCACCTGCAGTCGAAAATAATCAAACTTTATCTGCTGATTTTGATACAATTTTGGAAACGGTAAACAGTAAATATGGTTTGGAATGTGATTCGGTAATAATTACCTTGTTTGAAGATGGGATTGATTCAACTAGTTTTCATCAGAATTAAATCAAGTAGAATCAAGTAAGCCTATTGTGTTAACTTTACTAGGTCAAAAACGCACGTTGCAGTTCCGTAATGTTGACGAAACATTTTTTAAAGATGAGGTCGACATGCCTTCAGGTACTTCTATAGGTATTTCTAGTGAAACTCAAAACGGCTGGAAAATTAGGGTTATTATTGTTTCGGGAATTATGGAACCAACTATTTGCTTGACTTGTTGGGATAGCAAAGGCGCAAGCAAATCAGATCGCCCGCCTGCTCTTTTCCAATCTCTTAGCGAGAATGGCGATCTGCTCACGAGCGTCTCGGCTTCAGCGAGTGGAAAATGGTACAACCAACGCCATCTAGACGCAGAGTTACTAACTAGAGGTGAAAACGAAGACCTACCTGACTTGGAGTTTAACGAGGAGCAGTCGTCGCTTAATGAGGAAAACGTTCCTACTTGCAGTGTTTGCAACACTGTAAAAACTAAATTCTCTCGTCCACATTTAGTATTTAATATTGGTGGTTAAATCACTTTCACTTTTGGATAACACTACAGCTCGTAGAATGTTTAAGGATATGAGAAGTGGTTCACGTTTAGTTGATTTGGAAACATCCGTAAGCCTCGTAGGCGTGGGATATCGCCAAATAAAAGCAGTTCGAAAAAATATTACATCTATTTCTAAATGTAATTTTTCGAAACAACAAGAGTTCATCATTGTTCCCGATAGTTCGTTTGGAAAAAATTTCTGTACTCCTCGGTTACGATTTCCTGTCTACACAACCAAATTCGGTAGCCATAAATTGCACTGATAATGTTTTGAACATCGGCGATTTAAAATTTCAATTATCACCGTCGGCTGACGAAACTCATGAATCGTATAATCGAAATCAGGAAATTTTAAACAGACACATGTATAAACCCAATACGATTCACGTAGCAACACTTAACGTAGCTTCAAATGAGGAGAGCGACGATAATCCTAAAGATAGTGTTGGAATTGTGCACCTAAACAAAACCTTACAGGCATAGCTGTTTCTCTGTATAGGGAGGAGGTAATCCCAGCTAATTGTGAGGTCAGGATTACCGGCTTAATCCATTCCCCATTTCCGGAAAGCCAGACGGGAGTATTTTCTCCCGAATCAGGTAATTTGCGTATACACCTTGCTCATGGTTTGGTTAATACATCTCCTACGGGCATTATTCCTTTAATGTGTATTAATCTTAACCCTTACGATATACAGCTAGAGGCAGGATCGATTCTTGGCAAATATACATCTGCTGTTATAGACTATGATAACGCGGAGGCCTCTGTAGATTCAGTTGGTGCGGGATTACCAGACTCAAGGCCCATCGAGATATCTCAGTTATCATCTCAAGCCAAACAGGGAGAAAGCTCTTCGGAAGAGACAGCTAAGGAACAACTCGGTGCAGAATGCAACACAATGAAGCATAAGTTTACTTTCCAAGAATTAGACGATAAGCAAAGGGAAGAATTTCTAGAAATGCTTAGAACACATCAACATTCCTTTTCTAAAAGTGATTTTGACCTAGGTTGTTATCAGGGATACGAAACAGGGTATTCACCCCCAGTAAGTTCCAAGCTATATCGAGTTCCTTTTCATCAACACGAATTGCTTGATGAATATCTAAATGAGATGATAAAAACTGGAATAATAGCAGAGGGAAAATCTGCGTGGTTATCGCCTTGTCTTCTAGTGAAAAGGAAGCCTACTGGGTATAAGGTCGTCGTGGATTTGAGAGGCTTGAACTCTGTCGTTGAGAGTGTGTCAGTACCAATACCCACTGTGACGGAAAGTATGGCGCATTTTAGCGGCGCCAAATATTTTAGTCGCATAGATTGTAAGTTTGGATTTTACCAGTTGAAACTAGCTGAATCTTCTATGCATAAGGTAGGATTCGCTAGCCATAAATCTAGCTATTATTTTAGGCGTCTTCCAATGGGACTCAAGACTGCGCCTGCGCATTTTCAGTTCTGCGCACAGCAGATTTTCACAGAGATCGTAGGGGTCTACTGTGCAATTTATTTGGACGATTGCCTACCGTCTTCTCCAGATTTTAGGACTCACATCAGTTAAGTGGATCGAGCGCTTGAGCTCGTTGCACGTTCAGGAATGAAACTAAGCGCCGAAAAATTTGATTTTGGTCGAAAAGCGGTCAAATTTCTGGGTTTTGTCATAGATGAAGAAGGCATCAAGCCAGACAGAGAAAAAACTAAAGCTATGGAGCTTTACCCTGTGCCTAAGAACCTAAACAAGTTCGCCATTTCTTGGGGTGTGTAAATTTTTGCAGAAGGCACGTAAAATCATTTGCTAAGCATTCGTCTGTTTTGATGAAACTCACTAGGAGAAACTGCAAGTTTATATGGGGAGAAGAAGATGATCAATCTTTTAAGGACTTAAAGCAGGCTATGTTAGATGCTACAACTCTTAAACACCCCGACTTTACTAAACCATTTTTTCTTGAAGCGGACGCAAGTTTGATTTCAACAGGAGGTGTGCTGTTGGAAATACACTGAGGCATAGAATATCCATTAGCCTACACTTCCCGAACACTCTCACCTGTGAACATAAAAAAATCTACAACTACGGGGGAAATTCTAGGATTATTCATTCTATTGACGCGTTCCGCGCTTACCTCCTAGGTAAAACGTTTTTTTTTAACTACGGACCATGTCGCAGTGTGCTACCTTTATGGTAGTTCTTCTTTACCTCCTAAATTTCAGAGAATTTTACTTAATTTACGTGAATATGACTTCGTATTACGTCATAAACCAGACAAACTACTTGCTGTTTCCGACGCGCTATCCAGAATCGAGATTCCTATCGCTGTGTTAGGTAGCCAGTTTCCAGACTGGACGAGACAACACCTAGCGGCAAAACAGAGAAACGATCCTTACCTTAGGGAGATTTTACATCGTTTGGCAGACAGATCAGCAGACGACTTGATCGATGCATTTAATAAACGAAGTATTCTCTTTAAGGATTATGATGGAATCTTGTATAGGATTAGATCAAATACATTTTTCTAGTCAAAATTACTAAGTTTATAATTTTCTTAAATTTCATTCATTCAAGTATTTCAAGTTTCTTGAATATCCTTCATTCGATAATTTTAATTTCTTTTCTACTGTAACTTATGGTTATGACATGGTTATGTGGATTTACGTTTTTATTTTACGATTTTCCATGTCTTTATGTTTGTAAATTATTTTACTTATGTTTCAATTTTCTGCGTTTTATTATTTCATTATGTTTTGTTGCAAAATTTTCGCATAACATGCTTGTAAATATTTTCGTTACATTACTTTATTTTGTGTTCTGTGATTTACCATGTTTTGTAATTACTTTCCCTGTTTGATTATGTTTTCATTATATTTTTTTCATGTTGTAAATATTTACTGATTTTACATATTTGTATGTTGTGTTTATACGTGTGTACGTATTTTTCTATTTGTCGTATTTTCCGTTTTGTATATATTTCAGGTTTTTTCTTATTTTCAAATAATAGTATTTTCTAAAATAAGCTACGAGTTTCTGTCTCAAAAGTTAATTTACATTACATCCTAAAACAAAATAGACTTAAGGTATTTTCATGTATTTATGCGATGTAAAATTGCTTAGTATCCTGCATTGTGAGAATCGAAACTACGTAGGTGACTGGTCTAGCAATCATGGGTTGGTTTTGGAAAAGGAACTTCCGTTTTCACTCACTAGGGTCCCCGCGTGCAGAGCGCGTGGACGCTCCTTCATGGTGAAGCCATGTTTTCCGTTGGATACACAAAGAATTACTCATCCTCAACGTTTGCCTCTTCCAACTGCCGACGCAGCCCAATTTCTGGAGTAACTTTACTGCTACGGGTATTATAACCATGCGTAGAACCAAGCATTTTTTGTTTATTAAGTTCGTAATCTATTTTACGGTATTTATTTTGTAAATAAGCGGCCGATTTTGGCTCGACGTGTTTGCGTTTCTTGGTTGAGTTTTGTCTGAACCGCTAGCTTCGTCGTCAGGCTCGGAAGTGGATTGTTGTGCCTGGGTGACCCTCGTAGTGCTTGTGTTCAGCACTGACAGTAGAGGAGGTTGTAGTGTCTGGTTACAGGCACTACTATACAGTGTAGTTACAGGTGATACACACAGCGAACCTGTGTGTGTTAATACAACTAACTACACTGAATAATAGTGCCTGTAACCAGACACTACACCTACAGTCTTGACTGTTTTCTGTTTTTTGAATATATTTACTGTATGTTATTTATTGTACGTATCGTCAAAGTTTTCGGACAATGACGACAAATGCGTTGATTAAATTAAATTAAATTAAAATTGTGGGAAGGGGAAAAATTTTTATATTTTTAGATTTTACTTGTCAGTTACTCCTCATCTTAACTTTTAGAGTTGTACTGTTCAATATATTCTCCTTATTCTGCCCATTTTTTTTTTTTTAGTTTTGTGTGTCAAACATTAAGAGAAAAATTTTGTTTTAAGCTGAAAGAGTTTTCAGCAGGGCCGGGTAGCTGCGAGCGGGTGGACGGGTAGCTGCGAGCACTGGTGGGGCGTCAGATTCGATAGGCGTCCTGGTCCCAGCTGTACATCTCTGGCTTCCTACAGACCCGGGTTTGATCCTGGCGATGGGAAGTGTATATGTACGGGTTTTTCTCCGGCTGTTTCCCGGCCTTTGCACGAGGGTTTCCTCTGGTTACTCCGGTTTCCTCCCTCATGCGGCAAAAAACAACTGTAATAATGGTGGTACTTCTTCCACTTAACATCTGCCGCCGGGGAATTTGGGTGGGTGGATGCCTCGAGCATCGTCTCTATATTATTATATTATTATTATTAATATTTTTCTACCCGTTTAATTCCTTCAGGCACCTTCCCCTGTCGTACTTATTAACCTTATCACATGCAACTGCATATCAAGTTGCGAGAGTCTTATCGGTATAGGAATTCTGTTTTGTAGTGCAGTAGCATGTGTGGCGGCCAATGTCGCGGTATGGGTTGAAGGAATTTCACGAACATTGAAATGGAATAATATCCCACAGACTGCATTGAAATTCACACAGAGGATGATACAGAACGTGTGTCATTGAAGATTCATTACTCAGTGAATCTGAAGATAAGAAGTTAAATTTTATGTTGGCCCTCAAATGCAATATCTGCTACAACAACATGAACAAGAATACAGCAACTAACAAAGCTTATTCAGCTTGACCTATCGTATAGCTAGCTACTTATCCCTCATTAGCAGTCGTCGTTTCCCAGTTTTCGTTAGCTGAGGCCTAAACGTTGAATGCGACAGACAATTTTTTTCCTGGAATACTCTCATTTTTCTCGCATCCTCTACCTCCCCTTCCCCTATCATCTCCCTACCCTCTTCCTCCTGTCCTTGTCCCATTTCCTTTCCTCCCATTTGAATTTGGATGGGTAGTTAAATTAAGTATTGGCCCTCCCCCTCCTCATGTCCCTTCTCCATTTGCAAGATTTTGCCAAAAATGATCCAACCCAACAAATTTTACCTGCTAAGCCTCAGTTATCGCTTTGGCTTGAGCGATTCCTACTGCGTGAAAAATAACTATATGATGTCATTAAAGACTTGCCGCTGTGGTGACAGCGCAGAGCAAACTGTTAGTCGAGGATGCAATGTGCCAGTTTTAACTTCTAGCTGGCCAAAGCTTTAACACACTCGCCTGTTTTCCATGTTGGAGTTCTTGAGATGAGGGTTCTTCCTTGTCACCTGTGTTGTTTCCCAGTTTTCGATCGGGGTGACCTGAATGTTTACTGCGACAGACAATTTTTCTTCCTGTAAAACTTCTTTTCCTCCCACCCTGTCCCTCCCTCTTTCCTCTCATCATCTTTGTGACCTCTTCCTCGGCGTCCCCCTTCTCCTACCCCTCCTTCTTTTGCCAGATTTTGTAAACACTGAATCAGTCTCCATTCCAAACAACCCTAAAAGCCGTGCCTGTTAGGTTCTGTTGCCTTAATGGTAACAGACGCACTACCTTCCTTGATCTAATCTCTGTAGTTATTATATCATTAGAATGCCAATAGTAGGGCTAACAGACGCACAGCCCCACACACAGGCATTTCCTGTTGAGAGCCCCATAACTCCCAGTTTATCGCTTTGGCTTCAGCGATCCGTGTCATGTAAAAGATAACTGTTCTTTGTGCATTAACACTTGCTGCTGAGATGACCGCGCAGAGCAAATTGTTAGTCGAGGCTACAATGTACCAGTTTCAAATTCTGGGCAAAGAATTGACATGCTCGCCCGTTTTAGTCTTCTGTACAGCCGTACCGGCTGAGAAGACTATGGCAACGACTTTGTCTGTCCGTGCGTCGCTTTTTTTCAACTTCGCATCGGTACCAGATTGAGACGACCATGGTTTACAACATTAGATTAAGTGTCAAAAGTTAGTTAAGTAGCCTAACATGGCAAATTAAAACATCTTTACTTCCGTATAGCGACTTCTTCGACGTAACTAAATTAAATAATATTTAATCGTCCAATTGAAATCCTAAGGATAACAATCAGCCGTAAAAAAAAAGGATTTTAGCTTCGTTTAAAATAGTCTCGTCGCATTGTTGCATGAATGAATGGGCTTAACGTCAAACCAAATTCTCCATTTGGCCTATCTGCTACTTACGAAATTAAAACTGCAATTAAAAAACTTAGGCCTAAAAGTTGAAAATTAGGCCTAAAATCACGTATTTATTTAAAATCACGTTACCACGGCAACGTCAAGTTCGTAGGTGTCGCTGGCTGCTTGCTTCATGAGCAGCGTCTCTCCCGTCACTTCCCTACTACCACTGATCTATACAGGCTACATTGCGCGTTACATCGTTAACACTGTAACTATGCCTGGAGGCACACCGTGTTGCAAAAATGAATAGGGTTACTATACAATCCAAATCTCCGTTAGTGGGTAATTAACGAAATTAAAGCTGCAGGTAACAATTAGGCATCAAAGCTGACAATTATGCCTAAAATGTAAATAAACTTAAAAGCTAATTCATTTTTAACAGGCAATTCTGATGGTCACTGGTTTTAGATTATATAATAGAGATAGCTCTTTCAATGCGTGATAGAGGTGTGCGCCTCACCATTGGTAGTGGCAGAACTGTACAGAAGACCGGATGCGACTAGGTAGTTGCTGTAGCCGCTTGTTGACTGTAGGGGTTGTTCTTGTAGTTTTTGCTCTGAGGCTTTGCCTTGTAAATGTACTAGGTAAATGTAAAGGTACATTCCTCCCATCTCCATTTTTCTCGATTCTCCAACATGTACGGCCCTAAAGTTCTATTTACTTCCTGTTAGTCAATCCCTTGCTAAAAATATGTATGACATTTTCTGTTGTATATTGGGAACTAATTTAATAGCATCCTGCGATTATCCTTTGCGCACTTATAACCACCATGACGTTTCATCTGTAGGTACTGCATGTACTAATTTTGAATCGTATGGTAATAATTACCGTAAGATCAAAAATCTAAAAGACTAATGCGGTACAAATTATAATTATTTATGCCAATAGATCGCTGAAGAAAAATTAAAAACACAAGCCTGAAAATTTATAAAGTGTGATGTTAAAATACAAAAATCTTTCCGGTTTGCAACTGCACAATTTTTTCGTTCATGCTGTTTCGTCTACTAAGTCCAAGGCCAACTAAGATAGTAGCTGCATCCCTCGCTGCGAGGAATGTAGATAGATACTATCTCAGTTGGCCTTGTATTACTATCACCACGAAAAGGTGCGATGGTAACTTGGGCAGATGGCGATCTGTGCCAGGCTGTTATAAGGCAGGCAGAATGTACCATGTTGATGTCATTGGTTTTTAAAGTTGCACTATCACCGATTGAAAGTTTGCATAATCTGGCAATGAAAGTGCTATTTTGAATCAAGCGAAGGAATGCACAACGCCATATCTTTTAACGAAACAAACACGCCACGACCTCCTTACTGATTGAATGGAAATTTAGTACGACCTCGTGCATATAGGAGCAAGCTGTAAAGGTTAACAATATCACTGCTGCTAGAGGGTGCCATGGTATTTTCGTACGATTTTCAATCGGTGATAGTACCACTTTAAATTTGATCGCATGTTAGTAAAACGGAAACGACTATAATGGTTAAATTTAGTATTGTAGAAATTGCAGTATTGTTTGCCCAGGGGTGCGGTGGGATAGACAGAGCGTCAAGGAGAGACAATAAGTCACCTGACCTGATTTCACCAGTTAGCAAGCTGGGATTGAGGGTTACGCCAACTGGATAAGCCAGCTTCTTTAGCATTTACGATTAGAAAAGGCGGGGCCGGTAGGTCCACCTGTCCTGTACTGTATAAATAGCAAGGTCAATGACTCTCGTTGTCTTCTGCCTCTACTTGGTTATCGAAAGTTGCTTGTGTCCGGCGGCACATAGTGACGAGCGCGGGATAATCAAATTCGACGGGACTCCAATGCAAAGTAGTAGTTAGGCCTACAGCTTCAACAGGCTAAGGGTACGTGGTTTCATCGCTGCTCTAGGTGTTCTGTAAAATTTGACTGGTTTAAGCTTGTAGCACACTGCTTCGTTCCGTTCCGTCACGTCGCAGGCCATCAAATTTCTGTCTGGATTAAAAGCATGTAAATAAGAGGAGCCTGCTCCGTCCCGTTCCGTGACGGCCCGTCGGCTGACGGATGGGATTGTCGAGGCTGAATCCTTTCTGTCAGAAACCGATCGCATTGGAGAAGTGCACGCGCTTGCTGTCAGTCGTCGGAACGGAATGGAGTCGTGTCAGTGGCGTAACGTACAGGTAAGCTAGGTAAGCATTGCTTACGGGCCCCTGCAACTCGGGGGCCCGCCAGGCTCGAAATAGGGACATGGGAAACATCATTGAAATGTTTGCATTGCGAAAAGCATGTCGAAAGTATCGCCTTAGAGCTTCAAATTTCATGTTTAAAGTGCAATAAGGTATAAGCAAGTCCAAGTTCCCATTTAACAAGTGTAATAATATAGCTACTAAGAAAACCTTATAATAATTCGCCAGTTAAGTAGGCCAAAAAATACCATACAGACATGTTTTTTAATAAATTTTTCAAACATTATTTGTTTCATTACGAAGTAATTTTTTTGGGCTGAAAAGTTGTTGGTTGTTTGGGTAAAGTTAACCAAACAATGTACAGTATGTGTATCATTTGGACCAAGACAGTCGGAAAGGTCAAAGATTTCTTTTTTTGGGGGGGGGGGGGGCGGATGGGCGACCATAAATTTTGCCTATGGGCCCAGAGACACTTTGTTACGCCACTGAGTAGTGTGCTACAACGGGGTTCATATTCGTATCTAAAAGTGAACATCCCTGACTATCCCCGATTTTCCCTGACTTATTTCTTCAAAAATCCCTGACCAAAAACACTTATAGACAGCGTCAACTGCCCACTCGGCAGGCCTGGCAACATAACTACATTTTTCTCAATTTTTAGTTTTTTTTAAATAGGACAAGAAGATATCAGCAACGCGAAAGGAACTTACAAGACCACACGGATTATTCTAAAAATTTAATTCCAAAAATGAAAAAAAAAAAAAAAACGGTTCATAAAAAATGGTTCTAAAAAAAGGTTCATTCTAAAAACGAAAATCCATGACTATCACTGACTTTTCACCAATTTTCCATTTTTTCCATGACTTTCCCTGACCGATTTCATATCCCTGATTTTCCCTAACTTTCCAGGTCGGTATGAACCCTGTACAAGCTTTACACTATATCGCGTGGGAACCCTGACCCTCTCCCTTGACGGATGCGAGGGCGACCATATTTAAGTTTGAAAACTTTAGCTCGTTACTTTGTATGATTTTAAGAATATTTTTTATGTACTAGTTAACTTCAGCTTACTAGTGTTACTGGCTAGGTGACTGGTTGTAGCAACCGATGTCATTGACCAAAAGTAGTAGTTGTTAAATTGTGGAGTGACCTTGGAGGCTGCGAGAAGGGGGCTCAGTAATAGAACGTAAAGCCAAACTGGTTTGTTTCTCGTTTAGTGATAAATAAATACAGATTTAAACCTATTTCCGTTGTTTTTTGGACTTAAGTGTCTGACGGCCTGAGCGGGAATTGAACCCTCGATCTTTGAGACCAAAGGCTGAAGCTGACAGCTAAGCCGTACTACATGGCTAAAAGAAACTGCCATAGGCAGCATTTAACATACACACATAAAACCAATCACTTTCCATCCTGGAGGGATGCTTGTTCCCTTTCCTCAGGAATAAACACAACGTAAAGCCAAATCGGCTTGATTGGTATAAATCAATGCAGATGGAAACTTATTTGCGTTGTCTTTTGGACTAAAATATCAGGCTGCCGAAGTAGAAATTGAACCTTCGACCTTTGCGACCAACCCAAGGCCAAAGCCAAGCTGAGCCATACTGACATATGGCCAAAAGAAAACGACCGTAGGCACACGACGTACACATATGCATATAAGCAAACAGTTCCCAATCGTCATTGAAGGGATGATTGTTGCCGTGCCTTACACTAAGTGGACCAGCAAGTTACCAACAAAGCGTGAAATCAAGAATCAACAGGTCGTAAGCAAAATCGGCTCGATAAGTGATAAATACATACAGATACAAACGTATTTCTGTTGCTTTTTGGACTTAAAGGTCAGACTGCTTGAGTGGGAATTGAACCCTCGCCCTTTGAGACCATAGGCCAACTGCTTCTGCGGGTTGCATCTGGATTTATTTATCACTAATCGAGCCGATTTGGCTTTACGTACTGTCATGTTCATGTTATTATGTTCCTTTCGGTTCACTTAGTCTGAGACACAGCAACAAGTGTGTCTTTCCTGGTGATTGGAAAGACTGAAGCCAAACACTGAATCGTACCGATACAGCCAAAAGGAAACGGCCATATAGGCGGCATTTAACACTTTCACACTTAAAAGGATGTTATGTGTGCAAATATTAAGCCTATGGCCGTTTCCTTTTGGCCACATCAGTATGGCTCAGCGTTTGTCTTAAAGGTCGAGGGTTTAATTCCAGCTCAGGTACTTCGACATTCAAGTCCAAAAGGCAACAGAAATAGGTGTGCAACTGAATTTATTTATAATTTATCTCACACCTGGTATATCTTTTATTTCATATATCTCCTTTACGTCACGCGTCGTGCATCTGACGTATCCCCTGTATTGTGCCTATGTATAGTATCTCCTTATCCTAAATTTAGTTATTTCATTCATCTCTGAATTGCCTCAAATCTCACGTATTATCTCTTAATCCCATATTTCATACATATCATTTATTGAAAGTTTTGGTAGGACATACTTATTTTAAATATATTTACCTAAAAAAAATCTCCATTTTAATCCAATTTCAGTTAGTAAAATAATATACGTAGAAATACATCCACTGAAGGCGTAAAAATAATATTCCACTGTTTGGGAATGATTTCATCTACACTCAACTTTTTACGCACACAGAAAAAAAAGTTCTTTTTAAAAATTAATATACTGTACTAGAAAAAAACACAATCGGTACAAGTAAATAAAAATAATGTCCTTTGAAGGAAATGTTACAAGTAAGACCAAGAGTTTACCAGTCCAAAAAAAGTCTCTTTACAAGCTGTAATGTAAAACCACTAACAATTCGGCTAGTGTACTAAATTTACTATAATTAAAAATAATAGTGTACTAAAATTATGAATCAGTGCTTGAAGGTCTTAGACGATTTGGTTTCTTCAAGCATTGGTTCGTTCCATAATTTTAGTAGCAGAACTGTTAGTGGTCTTACATTATCCAGCTTGTATGGAGACTTTTTTGGACTGGAAAACACTTGGTCTTACTTTTAACATTTCCTTCAAAGAACATTTTGTACAAAACCTTCTTTTTGCTCCTTCTTTATACATTTTTTGCGAAAATATGTTTCATCCGAAATTTTAGAAGTACATCAGTTATGACAACGCTGCTAAACATTGTATTGTACGGCATCTGTGTATATATAAGGTAAATATGTTCATTACTATGTACTTATGTACCTGTCTACTATGTACTTATGTATTACTAGAGGAAGCCCGTGCTACGCACGGGGCCGGTCATGAATTAAGTTTACAGAGGCACTCCCCCCCTCCCGGCCCCACTCCCAAACCCCTCACTCCCCACTCCCACTCCTCACTCCCACTCCCATTTTCGCACACACTGGCTAAGAAACGCTTTCACGGATTAATATTTCTTCAATCCAATTTTTGCGCTCACTGGCTGACAAACGGTGATTTTTGTAGGCCTCAGTCACTGAATCTGTGCATCCAGTGGCTGAAATCACAGGATGCACCGTTTAAAGAATGTGAGCGCTGAACCATCATCTTTGCATGAAACAATTTTTCTGTAGTAAGTCAATAAATAACCTTTCGTAGAACAAAAGTTGAAACCTTTAGCATTGCTGCTTTGGGATTTTCCTTTTCTGGGAGAGGAAAGAAGTAAATCGCCGGCCTATGGCGGCCTAACAATGGCTCATTATTGTTTTGTTTTCACTCACAGAGCTTTGATTGTAAACGACTACTTTGTAAGATAGCAATGATCAGCCTCGCGCTCAGCAGTGATTGTTGTTGTACACTTTGAAACAATTCACTCACCTCTGAAAGCTTTCATCTGCGAATTATGCGAATTAAATAAGCCATTGCATCGTTTCCAGCTGCCAATTTCGAGGCCAACGTAGCTTAGTTTGATTTAAAACTATACGCATTTAGCTGAAGATGATGGATTCTTTCATTTTACCCATCAACAATCAACGGTTCGGACGATAGTTTTCAATCCTTAGCACGTGCACCAGGAATTGTTAGGCACCGTAGCAAAGACATTACACGTGTACGAAACGGAAACAATGAGAAGCGATTAAAGTGATTGTTGTCCTTCCGGTTTTCCTTTTAGCTTTCCCTTTAGCCTTCCTTTTAGCCGGCTTCCAGGATAATTATCTAGATGTACTCATTCCTATACTATGTACTTTCTCAAGTGTAAGATATGTCGACCATACGAAGTAGGTTTCGTTATGTATAGCTGAATACATCCAGCAAACATATCCATCAAACTATATCTGGTGAAACATAATCATCAGAGCGTATTCAGTAAAACATTCGGCAAATTATGCGGCCATGGTGTGAAGCAAATTTTTCCATCAACCCTATTTACGTTCATGTTATTTTACTGAGTGACGTATAGGCATTGTGATTTTGGTGGGGTAAGTAATCAAAATCGACAAAAATACAAACTAGAAGTCGCCAAAACAAGATGGCTGTAAGTGATGACGCCACTAGGCATTCACAACGAACACTTCCACCAAAAAAGAACGGATTTCTAATTTAGACAAGAAGAGCTAAGGGATCGGTCATTATTTAAGACCGGATGGTATGGGGTGAAAGGAGGGCGAGGAAGTGAAAATGTGACCACCAAATATTTTCGATGATCCCCCCTTCAAATCCCTAAACAAATTTTGACCCCTCCTCAGGTCCAAAAATATCGTGCCCCCCCCCCAAAAAAAAATTACCCTTTTTGTATGACTATTGAGACTTTCTGCAAATGATTTCCTGTGGCCAAATTAAGTAATTAATTCCAAACTGACAAGATACCACTATAGTTGTATGGAAAAACGGACCCCTTTTTTAATAAAAGAACATATTGTGTAAAAAATATTCTATAAAACACAGATAATCCTAATAATAATCCTAATAATCCTAATATTATGAATCCCGACCCATCTTGTGTCGAGTTTCATAATAAGTATGATGAACGTATTGTTTGCTTGTATGCCCACATCCATAACATAGCCAGCATCTGAAAGAGAAGAAGCCAAGGAACCAGAAGGCAGGACTTTTTTTAGAAAGTTATACGAAAAAAACTACGTTACGCAGTACTGATACTGACAGCCTCCAAACCGTGTAAACACTGACATTATGGGGGTAAGCTGACATGTTTTTAGGAATTTTGAGTGGTGTCCTTTTGGTGGTCAAAAAATTAGTTTTTCCTTCAGTTTGGTTAGTGTTTTTGTGACTACCCCTTGATGGGCTGAATAAATTTATGGCTCTCCCTCGAGAGGATTCAAAAAATTCATGACCCCCCCCCCCCCCATTTCCTCCTCCTGCCCTCCCTCCAGCAATACATTATGACCTGGAAGGTCTAAAAAGTAGTTGCTTCCATTATATTCAATATATGTAATTATGACATCACAGATGCTGTCCAGATATATCTAAAGTTAACACAGGTCCTTCAG
>JAHWFP010116538.1:67002-87323 GCA_023313725.1 Lithobius niger | reverse complement strand
GGAGAGTGACCAGCCTTCTCCTCCGCCCCAAAAAAGAAAAAAATTTAAGATTTTTTTGTATGGCGGAAAGAAGGGTAATTAGCTTAGACTTATTTATGCTAAATTTTTTGCGTTTAAATAACAGTATGCAGTTTCTGTTACCGGCACCCTAGTTTTACTTGGAGGGACGAAAAAAACCTAACTACAACAACCACAAAAAAACGCTGTTCTACACATATTTTGTGACGAGGCTCTGTGGTAGTCAGCATGATCACAATGTTTAGGATTTTTATTGTTGTTAGAAATAAATATAACTTATGGCTATGGTCTTTGATGGAAATGCTATGCATGCAAACCGACTGAGAGCTGGTGGTTGAGCTGTAGCAGGAGATTGTTAAAAGTGTAAAACATTAACACCTCCAATCTCATTGCACGAATGTGAAAAATAACTAGCACACTATGACGAGTAAGTACTTCAGCACATTTGTTTGTTTTGAGTTTCGTTTTGCCATTTCAAAGATTTTAATCTTTCTTACCTTTTTTAACGGCTTATGCATGTAATGCATAAAGCAGTTATTGAAATACAGTCGGGGAGAAAAAAGGGCTTGCGTCGTGAGCTATTGTTAAATGACGTTTCGTCCCACTCCAGTCTTTTATTTGAACGGGTCATGCCTATCACCCTTATCGTATGGCCGGAAGTGACTGAAATATTAGTCCATTTTTTATGATTTCGATTAGAAGACGTGCCAGCAAAATGTAGGCATTGTTATTGAACAGTTTATTGCTAAAACATTTGCATATGAAGGGTTGTAGGTCCTTGACTAAAAATTTTTGCCAATTATGTTTCTGTATGAAAAAAAAGTTGAACCGGAACTGGTCCAGCTTATTTCAGGTTTTGACAACATGCACGGAAAACGGAATTCTATCTGTTGTTGGGCTATTGGCGAATCACTGATAAAAAAAATGGTGGCTACTTTACGGTTCGCGGGAAGGCTGTCCTAGGATTCTTTGCATATTGGCAATTCGTGTAGTTATGTGGGTCCTGCTAATCAGGTAATTATTGTATAATCGATTATTTAGTGTAACACTTTGTTGTAGTATAATCAATTCGACAAACTTGTGAGACAACGGTATATTGCATACTAGGTGCGTAGCTAACGGAATAAAGGCAGAATTATAAATTCATTCCACGATCACTTTCGACAGTAAAATAAACAATAGAGGGAACAAGTTTACTTAACGCGGCTTATGGGAAGAATAAGGGCTCCTCACCAATTGATCTCTCGTTGAGCTAGAATGACGTAAATTAATCAACTGAACAACATTTTCGCATAAAATTTTTGGGGCAAAGGCTTCGTTTGGCCGTCAGAAATTATTGAAAGCCGCACTCTGCGCTGACGGACGAGAGGCCGTTTTCTTCCCGTGTTCTCAGCTGATATTTTTTTCCCGTAAACAGTTCAGATAGGTGGGTTGTTATTGTCAGTTTCGTGTGGTTTTGTCGTTATTGTCGGTTAGGGTAGGAACCTACTTCGGCATTTCACTTGAGGTAATGAACTGATTGTGGTTTGGCGTTTCACTTGCCGGCCTTTCGCCCAGTTTCATGCTTTCTGGCGCGGCGCGGTGCTAACTTTGGACCTTCACCACGGCCAAATGGTGCGTTTTCCCCAAAAAATGAAAGAGGAAAACATTACTCAGCAGTTAATTCTTAGTCCATTAAAACAAAAAAAATCGGACGAGAGCCCGTTTTCTTCCCATGTTCCCTTTACGCACATGGTCCAAAATTCGAAAAGAGGAAAAAACCTACCTTTAATTTTCACGGACGGCACTACAAATAGATCACAAATTGCGGAAAGTCGTAAATCATCATTAACATAACCTAACCAATTAACTGCCCCAGTGTGAAATGCCAAACACCAACCAGTTAACTACCTCAGTATGAAATGCAAAACCTCAAACCTAACCTAACCTAGCTGACAATAACAACAAAACCACACAAAACCACACGAAACTGACAATAACAACCTGCCTATCGGAACCACCCAATAGAGAGCTTTGTCTTTCGTCTATGAAAATAATAATGTTGCGAATTTTGCGTATTTCTTTATGAAATTCTTGCACGAAACTGACAATAACAACCCGCCTATCGGAACTGTTTACGAAAAAAAATATAAGGTGCCCTTCCGGCCCGGCCCGGCAAGGATTTTAATCTTTCTTACCTTTTTTGTTTTTAAGGTTCCCAGATCGTGAGAAACTCGTTAAAAAATTAAAACTGAAATTTTGAATTAAAATGCAAAACTATCTAGTGGCGTGGCGCGCCGAAAAATTAATGGCGGCGGGCAGCGGCAGCGTGCCGAAATAATTTTTCATGAGTGTGCGAAATATTGGGAAAATCGTCGGCGGGGATAAATGTTCATCCTTACGTAAATTCCACACTGCCAATTGTAGCATAATACACTTGAAAACAATTTTTACGTTCGGAGTAGTCCCACTTACGTTTCATAATAAGTATTCACTAGTTTGTTAGTCCAGGTGGTCCAGAGTTGCGTCCTTTCGCGGTCCAGAGTTACGTCGATTCGTCGGGTCGACAAGACAGCCATGTTGATATTAGAAATAACAAATACATGACGCAACAAAGAACACAACTGACGTCAGAGTAGGCGCATGTGCAGTCCAATTTATTTAGGAAAAACGATCTTGGAAAAGCTACCTACATTAAAGGTCGTATCGTACCAGACCAAAAAAGGCAACTAAAATCAACAATTGATATAAGCTCAAGTTTGCTAGGTGCTGCCCTCTCTACACCAAGCGGCGAAATTTCAAATTAACAGACGAGGGTGCCAAATTTAGCAAACCGATGACACCACTTGGCAAACTTGTCGCGTAGGTATTTGTTTCGCCTTCTAGCGGAGCATTGTGGAAGGCAAAGGTGATACTGTAGGTGGCTGTGTCTTGGGTGATGCGGAGTCATACCATGCCGACTTCGCTTGCTAGCGTATAGGAGCTTGATTAGGTAAATCAAGCTCCAAAAACGCATCCGATTATCAACTAAAAGCGGACAACTTTAAACAAAACGACGATATGTTGTTAATTTCGAGGCCCCTTGGCAGCCTGATACGATGGAAAGGCGCATTCATTTTGTAGATGTAGAATTGGACAGCGAAATTGAATTGTTTTAAAATGGGTGGCAACAGTCTTTGCATTCGTGAGCACAAATGAAGGACAATTAATTAAAACAATTTGGTGATGCGTGGTGCCAACATGAATTGTTTCTAAGCTGATGGAAACAATCATAGAGATTACCTTGCAGCAGGGGGCTTGCTTGTGTACTGAATGCTGACTTTCTCAGTGATACGGTTTTTTAGCATTGAGTAAAGCACAACTATGTTATAATAATGTTCAACAGGTTGTAATAAAGTTCAACAGGTTATGGGTCCAGAAATAGCCATAACATCAAGGACAGTTTGGTAAAGTAACTCTTGGTGTAGTGTTGATTTTCGGACCAAACGTTTTTTTAAAATTTATTTTTGAGGCCTACAAATGCATTGGTAAAGGTGCGATCAAGATAGCAGCTACTCAAAAAATTATCGTGGAGAAGTTAAACAGCAGCATTACCAGACATGGCATTTTAAAGTGGAATTGCTGTTGATAAAAGACAATGTTTGGGACACAGTGACAAATTTGCCACCAACACCAATTACAAGTGATGGGAAAAAGAGTGGCGGAAAAGCTAGAGCCATTATTGGACTGTTGGTGGAAGATGCCCGGCTCTCTCATAGCAGGAACAAAACTACCGCCAAGGAAATATGGGACATGCTCGCTACATATCAGAAGGCAACCCTTTCTGTTAAAGAAAATTTGTTCATCAAGGCTTGAAGAAGGTGCCGATATAGAGGTGCATCTAACGAAATGCAGGACAATATAGATCATTTGTCAGCCCTGGGTTTTGTTTTACCTGAAGAGATGAACGTTGCCATTTTTGTGTGCAGTCTACCTGAAAGTTAATAGTTCGCTAATTGTTGCATTAGAGGCTAGACCCAAAACTGCGTTAACACAACAGCTTGTCAAAACTAAGTTGGTGGAAGAATACAGACGACGTATTGAAAGTGGCCATACACTAGCTGCAGAAACTGAAAAGGTGCTCAAGGTACAACGTGGTAGTCAGCATTGTGATAAATCATACAATCCTGGGAAACAGCGTTCGTGTTTTTTCTACAAAAAGCAAGGGCACATGAAAAAAGAGTGTTATAAATACCAAGAATGGAAAAGAAGGAATCCACAAAAAGTAAATAAAGTTGACTCTGACCATGACAGCAGTGATGACAGTGGGTCAGCTTCAGGAAATGCTGAAGTGTGTTTTAAGGTGGGTGGTACAGTTTCACACAACAACTGGTATGTCAATTCGGGGACTTCCTCGCACATGACCTGCTGTAAGGAATTTTTTCACAACTATAGACGAGAACTATTACAAGACTGAATTTAGCTAATGGCGACAAAGTTGAAGTTAAAGGGAAAGGGGAAGGAGAACTTGTGTGTTTTGATGAATATGGTAAAAGCACAACCATAACAGTCAAAGAAGCATATGTACCAGAGTTGGAAGGCAGCCTATTATCAGTAAACAAGCTAGACAAAAGGGGCGTCTAGATAAGTTTTGGGAATGATATTTGTAATATTATTCATGAAGGTCATGTGATTGCATGCATTCGACTAAAGGAAAACTTGTATATCATGAAAAACGAGCCAGCGGATGCATCCATATGTGGCATCAACACATGGGGCATCGTGACCCACTCGCTGTAAAGAAGCTTGTCGATAAAGAACTCGATTCAGGAATCGTCACCACAAACTGCAAGGAATCAACAAACCGTGAGTTGTATTGAAGGTAAAATGACTCGCCTACCTTTTTTTAGGTCACACAGTGTCTCTACAGAGCCGCTGCAGTTAATCCACTCCGATGTATGTGGCCCCATCTCGCCTGTCACACCAGGAGGCTGTCAATATGTACTGAAGTTGATAGACGACTACAGCAACTACACAAATATTTTTGATGAAACAGAAATCTGAAGTCTGTGCTAACATTAAGATTTACACTGAGATGGTGAGAAACCTCTTCCAAAGGAACATACAGGTTTTGATCGTGGCGGTGAATATATCAGTGGTGAATTACAGCTGTTTCCCCGCAATAATGGTATAAGGTATGAGACAACTGCTCCTTTCACACCCGAACAAAATGGAACAGCTGAGAGAAAGAACAGGAGTCTAGTGGAAATGACTCGATGCATTCTGGCTGATTCTAAATTACATAAGAGGTTCTGGGGAGAGGCAATCTCAAGTGCTAACTATCTACAGAATCGCCTCCCATCTTCAGCCATAAATGCAACACCTTATGAACTGTGGAATGGTGTGAAACCAAATCTTTCTCATGTTAAGGTTTTTGGGTGTACCGTTTTTGTTCATGTTCTAAAGCAACAACGTAAAAAGTTAGACGACAAGGCAGTTAAGCTACGTTTGGTTGGTTACGAGCCTGGAAGCAAGACATACAGACTTTTAAACACAGATAAATGCACTATCAGAGCAAGCCAGTCTATTTGATTCTGTGAGGATGACCCTCATCCCAAATTGAAAGCAGAGCAACAAGCAGACTGTTCAGAATCACATCAGGATGCTGGTGCAACAGCAGAAATTTCCTTGGAAGAAGATCAAGTTTAGGATGACGCCGGCATTGTTCCTCGTATAAGAATTAGTATTAAAAAACGCTTAAGCGTATAAAATCTGTAAAGCTAAAGGAACAGATATTGGAAAAAGACATGTAAGCCATCAGCGTCGCACTAATACGTGTAAAAGAAGCTCCAGCTTGTTTTGTGGGTCGCTGGAGATTCTTTTACACGTATTAGTGCGACGCTGATGGCTTACATGTCTTTTTCCAATATCTGTTCCTTTAAAGCTTTAAGTTTTTTAAGGCTTACATCCGTATTTTAAAACGCTTAAGCGTATTTTAATACCAATATCCCTTATTTTTTTCTTGTTTCAGCAAGAATAACACAGACAAGAACACTGTAATCACCTTAAAATAACTGTTATAAGGGAGTCTTTTCCATGGCTGATTCATTTTATGCTGCTAAGAATGACTTTTGCACCCAATTTCATGTTTTTAGCTTGATCTGTAAGAATTTGTTGCCCAAACCCCTGGGAGGCATCATGGGGGGGTTCTGGGGTGGGAGGGGGGGCACTGAAGGCACTTTGGGGTATTTCATAGGGGTCCATGGCTGGTTCGATTTTTACTGTTAAGAAAGACTTCTGCACCAAATTTATGTTTTCTGCAAAATTTCTGCAAAAATTTGTTACTTCACATAATTATTTCTGCCCAGTGCTCTACAATAATAATTGTTCTACTGACCAGAATACTGCAGTCGCATGAAAATCGTGTTCAAAAGGCCCTGGTCGGTGTTAATACCTATATTTTAAGCTATACAAATTGAAAATCGGTTCATTGGTTTGGTCTCTAGGTACGAGCAAAAGTTTTAGCCCATTTAACTTTCCGTGTCAAGAATATTGTAGTTACATTAAAATAGCCTGCGCAAGGTCCTAGGCCTTGTCCATACCTACGTTTTAAGCTATAGAACTTGAAAATCGGTTCATTGGTTCGATCTCTAGGTAAGAGCAACATTTCTAGCCCATTTGGCTTTCCGTGTCAAGAATATTGTAGTTGCATTAAAATAGCATGCGAAAGACCCTAAGCCTTGTCCATACCTACGTTTTAAGCTATAGAACTCTAAAATCGGTTCAGTGGTTCGACCTCCAAGTGAGGGCAAAGAGTACATTAATGATTTCTGCCCAATGCTCAGCAATAATAATTGCTCTGCTGACTACTAGAACACTGCAGTCACATCAAAATCGGGTTCCAATGGCCCTGGTCGGTGTTAATACCTACATTTTAAGCTATACAAATTGAAAATCGGTTCATTGGTTCGATCTCTAGGTAAGGGCAACACTTCTAGCCCATTTGGCTTTCCGTGTCAAGAATATTGTAGTACATTAAAATAGCATGCGAAAGACCCTAGGCCTTGTTCGTATCTACGTTTTAAGCTATATAACTTGAATATCGGTTCAGTGGTTCGATCTCCAGGTGAGGGCAAAGAGTCCCAACAGCAACATTAATGATATTTGCCCAGTGCTCTACTATAATAATTGCTCTGCCGACGAGAATACTGCAGTCACATCAAAATCGGGTTCCAATGGCCCTGGTCGGTGTTAATACCTACATTTTAAGCTATACAAATTGAAAATCGGTTCATTGGTTTGGTCTCTAGGTAAGAGCAAAATTTTTACCCCATTTGGCTTTCCGTGTCAAGAATATTCTAGTTACATTAAAATAGCCTGCGAAAGGCCCTAGGCCTTGTCCAGACCTACGTGTTAAGCTATAGAACTTGAAAATCGGTTCATTGGTTCGATCTCTAGGTAAGGGCAACACTTCTAGCCCATTTGGCTTTCCGTGTCAAGAATATTGTAGTACATTAAAATAGCATGCGAAAGACCCTAGGCCTTGTTCGTATCTACGTTTTAAGCTATATAACTTGAATATCGGTTCAGTGGTTCGATCTCCAGGTGAGGGCAAAGAGTCCCAACAGCAACATTAATGATTTTTGCCCAGTGCTCTACTATAATAATTTCTCTGCCGACGAGAATACTGCAGTCACATCAAAATTGGGTTCAAAAGGCCCTGGTCGGTGCTAATTCGTAAATTTTAAGCTATACAAATTGAAAATCGGTTCATTGGTTCGATCTCTTGGTAAGTGCAAAATTTCTAGCCCATTTGGCTTTCCGTGTCAAGAATATTGTAGTCACATTAAAATAGCCTGCGAAAGGCCCTAGGCCTTGTCCATACCTACGTTTTAAGCTATAGAACTTGAAAATCGGTTCAGTGGTTCGATCTCCAGGTCAGAGCAAAGAGTCCCAATAACAACAACAACAAGAACAACAAGAAGAACAACAACAAAAACAAAAAATAGCCATGCTGTGGACGCCGGACGGTTCAATTGTTGTCATTAAAATTTGTAATGCGGAGAAATAGTTACGACACGACCCCAAATACCGAATTTCGTTGGTCTATGTCAATTTTGGGCGAAACTATAGGAGTTCAAAGTTTGACGTTTAACATGGAAGTTCATGCTGAGGCTTACGCGGTCCTTGATATCGCAGCACTCTACTAAAGGTAAAGCACCTGTTCGCTTCATTGAGGAGTTAAATGCAGTACAAGAAATAAATATTAAAGAACCTCAAAATGTGACAGAAGCATTGTCATCTGAACAAAGTCACGAATGGGAAATGGTATGAAGGAAGAAATTCAAGACATGAAAGATTTACAAACCTGGACACTAGTTGAGAAGCCACCAAATGCACATGTCGTTGGTTCTAAATGGGTGTTCAAGTGCAAACATGACGCCAATGGCAAGTTTACGAAGTTTAAAGCATGGCTAGTTGTTCACGGTTTTGTGCAGAAATAGGGACGTGATTTTGAAGAAAGTTTTGCTCCTGTAGCCAAGCAAGCGACTTTAAAAACTGTTCTTACTATAGCAGGACAACGCAAGATGACTGTTCGTCATTACGATGTTCAATCAGCTTTTTTTGCATGGCAAATTACTTGATGTGGTTTACATGAAACAACCGGAACATTTTCATGAAGGTGCAGCCGACATGGTATGCTTATTGCATAATGCTGTATACGGTCTGAAGCAAGCAGCGCGAACGTGGAACCAGAAGTTGAACAAATGTCTACTTGGGAACGGTTTCACAAGATGCCCGACGTCAGTTTCCCGACAGATGAGTTGCCCGACAGTGATGTTTGCCCGACAGATGAGTTGCCCGACAGTGATGTTTGCTCGACAGGTATGTTGCCCAATAGTAATGTTTGCCTGACAGTGATGTATGAGAAAAATATCACACCGCACTAAAAGAAAAGTAAAACTCATTTTTTTGTATTTTCAGTAAACTTCTGTTTCATACTTTTCACCTTGCACCCCTCCCCATGCTTTCCCTCATCTTTCATCCCTCCCCCCTCCCCTCTCCACTTCATCATTCCATTCCCCCAGCCCGTATGTTTACCTTTCACTTTTACCTGCTTATCCCCAGCCCGGGTGTGGTTCTTTTTTTTGGTTCCGCCTTTTATTTCACTTGCACCATGGTTTGGTTTCGCCTCTCGCCCCTTACTTTAATATATTTTTTAATATATTTTCTTCACCCCGTTCAGCATTCTCCTTTAGGAATTCATTTCTTGCTGCAGTTTCCATTTAATTTTAATTTTTTTTAAATATCAGCTTTGTATATCTGCTTTGTTAACTGTTCAGATTTATTAACATAAATTTCAGTTTTTTTAACTGTTAAATGTTGAATTGAGTTTTACAAATTTGAAAAGTATCAGCGTTGTATACTTACTTTGTTAACTGTTCAGCTTTGGTAGCAGCTTTGTTCAGCTCTTTTAATAAAAATAGCCTTGTTAACTGTTTCCATTATAAAAATTTTTCAATGAATTTTTACAATTTTTAAAAGTAACAGCTTTGTATCTGCTTTTTACAGCTTTGTTCCACTTTTTAACAAAAACATCAGCTGATTGCTTTATTAAAATTTTGATTGAAGTTCACAATTAAAAAATAAAACGTTTTAATTTTGTTTAATTTTCTATCCCCCTCTTCAACGTTCTATGTCTGCTTTGTGAATAGCTTTGTGAAGAAAAATATCATCTTTGTTAACTATTTGCATTATTAAAATTTGTTAGGGTGGTATGTGTTTTGTACATTTCTAATAAATTACCTGTCGGGCAACTTACAGTCGGGCAAACAAAACTGTCGGGCAACACACCTGTCGGGCAAACACAACTGTCGGGCAAACATCACTGTCGGGCAACAGCTAGACCTGTCGGGCAAACATCACTGTCGGGCAACTCACCTGTCGGGCAAACATCACCGTCTGGCAACAGACCTGTCGGGAAACGGGCGTCGGGCAACCGAGTGTCGGACAGCAGTACCAGACCCGATCAACTGCCAACCCATGTTTGTACATAAAGATTTTTGCAGCAGTGCTGTTTCTGGTTCTTCTACATGTCGATGACATCATAACCGCAACCGACGAGTCCTCGCTTAACATCCAATTCGAAAAAGCCATGAACAAAGAATTTAAGATGCTGGGAGACTGGGAGACTTAACCAGCTACCTAGGAATGAAATTTAGCAGAGATGAAGATGGTTACTTTTGTATATCCCTACCAGGTTACATTGACACCAAACTCGATGAAATGGGACTATCTCAGGCTAAAACTTCCATTGTCCCCATTAACACCGGATAACGCATGGGGGAGGACGGAGAACCTTTTAGCGATGTTGAACGGTACAGAAGTGCAATTGGCTCACTGATGTATCTTTCGGTTAAAGCACGGCCTGATCGCTATCAGCACATCTATTCTATCCCGAAAAGTCAGCAACCCACTTGTGCAGGACTGGATTGAAGTGCAATGTGTATTTCGATACCTAATGGCCACACGCGAGAAGAAGTTAGTGCTTCGGTCTAATGACAAAATGGGACCTGCTATTGTTGGTTGTGCTGATGCCGACTGGGCGCGGATCACTCTGCCAGGAAATCAAATACTGGATACATGTTCTCAGGGAGCACAGTCAGTTGGTGCAGTAAGAAGCAATACACCATAGCTCTCTCGACAACAGAAGCTGAACTCATGGTGGTAACTTGTGCTTTTCAAGAGGCAATTTGGCTAGAACGATTGATCGCAGACATGCAACTAACACTGTCTGCTCCTACTACAATTTTTGAGGACAACCAAAGTTGCATCCAGATTCTAAAAACCGAAAGAACGAATCAGCGTACCAAACACATCGATATACGCTATGTGTTTATCCGAGATCTGATCGAATCCGGTGCAATGCATGTAAAATTTTGCTCCAGTGACCAGCTGTTGGCGGATATTTGACAAAACCGTTAGATGGAACCAAAGTGCACAATTGCACAATTTGCAGTTCTTATGGGAATTGTGTAATGACATTCTCTTATTCAGATTAACATTGAGGGGGGGGTGGAATGTTGTAATAATGTTAATCTGTTAGTTTATTCTTATATTAGTTAATTATGATTTAATCTGTGGTTAGTTTATTCATATATTAGTTAATTACATTTAAATCTGTTTTTCGTTTTATCCCATATGTTTTGGAAGCAACAATTTTTGTTTTCCGTTTTTGTGTGCACACCAGGTTTTCTGGCTGTCGCTGTTGCGTGTTTTTGTCACCATCGTCTCATGGGTGCTGTAAGCTGTAGGTTGCAGTTAGAATAAAGCATAAAGGTTGTAAGCATAAAGTATTCTGCTCTGCTGTATTTTTATACGTGCCACTGCATAAAGTTCAACAAAGTATGCGTATTTCCTGGGTCTGGGTGTACTAATGAAATATTGCAAACGCGATTGATTTTCCTAAGAAGACCAAACACCGGGTGAGGCTATGACCGGGAGACAATCACAGAGATTAACTTGCAGAGATGGGGCCGGGGAGCGGGGAGAAGCACAAAAGGAGGGGAAGAGGAGGGGCGATTTAAATTGAAGGATCAGTCTACTAATGAATGAAATATTGCATACATGATTTGCTTTCCTAAGAAGACCAAACACCGGGGAGGCTAAGACCGGAAGGCTCAATCCACTGTGCAGCATGCATGGGTCCTGCTAGTTAATCAATTATAAGTCATGGCTAGGCCTAGGATTTGACACTGTTTATTTCTTTTTTTAGGTTTCTCCCAACCTCCGTTGTATACTTTTTGGAATTGTATTTTGTTTTACTTTAATACTTTATAATTTTGTGGTTACTTTTTAGGATTGTATTTTTTTGTCTCTCTTTCTTACTTTGTAATTTTGTGGACGGGTGTAAGAGGCTTGCCGTTCCCAGATCCCATTTGCTCATTGTGCAAATAAACTTCATCTTATCCTAAACTCGGCCAATTTTGGCTGACATTATTTTCGGCTAAATTACAGCTTATATGTGGCCAGCGTGTTTTTGCGTTATGTGTTAGGGATTGTTACAAATTACGTAATGCCTGTAGGGGGGAGGGTGAGTTGAGCATATGTGTTACCATCTGTTATGATGGGTTGGGGGAGAGGGAGATATGACGAAGTGTGAAACACACTAATTTCTGTAAAATTATTTTTTCGAACTTCTGTTTGCAGCTTGAAATTTTTTTTCCCCTAAATGACTGATCCTAATGTCCCTTGGGACCAAGTATAGCTTATAAAAACGAATTCATCCTAAAAAATTGCACACAATTGGCATGGGGAGAGGGTAAGAAAATGGGAAGTATTTTAAGGTGGGGGTTATACAAAGTGCTATAAATAGCTAGAACAAATTTTACGTAAATTGTCAACGCTCCGTAAAGCCATTATTACTGCTTTGATAAATATAAAATTAAGGAATATCACCTTGATGGAAACATTATAACTAGCCTTGTGTTCAACACATTGTAGGGTAACAAAGTTTCTTACTCGGTTTTCAATTATTATGGGTTCATAGACAATCGTGAAGTTTTCGTGCATATTTTTACACTACGCTCTTCGTACGTACGTCGGTTCACATTAAATCCACACATCGTACTAGCTAAAGGGTGGAAAAGGAGAGGCCTGCAACTGCAATGTTCGCTCATTTCTTTATTTTCTTTCTGAGCAGCGCTGCAAGCAAACAAAACGCTTAGGCCTATGTCGTAGCGTCGTAACGCAAAATTATTGTTGAGGCAATGCGACGATATACGGGTTCGTGCTTTAAGGAGGCCATGTATAAACAATACATTTTTTTGATAACACATATATACAAATAACTAAATAAGTAAAACTACACTATTTTAACCTACAGTACCGATAATTTCTGGCTTAAGCCGCGTTTTTTTTTTCGCGGCTAGGCCAGGCTTCAGCCGTAACTTTAACGGCGGCTTTTCAGTTTGCTAAACAAAATTTGGCTTGGTGGCTAACAGCTGCAGCTTCGGGGACTAAACAACCCTACTCACTCTCCTTTGCACCGGTGGCTGTTACTCGGCAAAGGCGAACCATTGGAACTTGACAAAGAACCACCCTTACCCAGACCCTGCTGTGAAAACTGGTTCTTTCGTGCCTCCGGTGATGGCACTGCAAATCCCCGGCACTTCGAAACCTACCAGCAATCGAAAATCTTAGCCACTGAAGCCAAAATTGATTTCAGAACCGCACGCTTCATTCTCAAAGGGTTGATGTATCCACTGCTGTCCTCAAAGAAAACGACAATATCCTTCGCCTTGGCCTCACGGCTGTCTCTCAGGCTGATGTTCTTGCAATGGCCATCAATGCGCTCTGTGAAAGGCTTGCCACTGAATCCAGCCATCGCAACATGAAGCACTTGCACTTTCTCATAGCTGGACTCTTCAAGAAAGCTTCTTTTGCCACGTTCCATTCGTTTTAACTGGTTCTCCAAAGTCTTATTTAACTCAAGTCTTCTACTTCGCGACATCGCCTTAGGCCCAACATCAAACATCAACAATTCAACCAAGCATATCCTTCGCAATCAACCACTTCATGAGTCTGATACATTGTTCAGAGGCCTCATTCCAACATTAGCACCACACCTGGACATATCTCGCAAACCCAAGCCACAGGCACCAAAACTATCACCGAACCAACACTTCAAGAAGCCCGCAATTTCCAAAAACCAGAATTCGATGGCCACTCCTCAAGCTTTGCAACCCTCACATCCCAAGTTCGCACATTCAAACTTGGCAAGGCAACAATCCTCGTCTAGCAGCGTCATCCCCCTAGGAATTCGCAACAAAGCCCTAAGCCCCAGCCCTAACCCAGGAAGTAAACTGTAGTCTCGTTACATGTGGCACTACAACTTGTTAGTACAACTGAGCATCCCATACTGTTGACCTAACCTAGCACTAACCACTACTAGCGTTAGGATGTAATTGCATACCCACTGACATACTGATACATACTGATTGCCATACATGTAACCACTGCTTGGTCACATGACCTGTAAATGTTTATAAAGAAGCTATGCACTTTACTAAAGCATCCATTCCTGTGCTTGCGTTAAGTTGTGTCAAGACTTGTTACTCTGCTGGGGGAACCTACGCAGTTGTCTACCATCAGGACATAACCGAAAGGCGACGAGCCACCGCAGTCGAGTTTTTAAGATTTGTAAATTTTATCCCCCACCAAACCATATTCAGTGCTCCGAATTTGGTAAGTTGGCAAATTCACTATTTAGTCTAAATAGTTTAGTGCCCGGAATGGGAATTAATTTAAATCTTAAAATTGAAATACGCTCGAACATCAAGCCTGTTAATTATGTCACAAAACGAAACAAAACATCCAAGTTTCGACCAAAACCAGGGTCTGATATCACTTGTTTTTGTTGTGGACACACCGGCCACATAATTGGTGTAAATACAAAGATTACATCTGTGGCTGCTCCCATACTCAAGGACACCTTACCGTAGTCTGTAGAAAAAGCACTAGTCAAAAATCATCAAAAGTAAATTCAAACCCAGCTCAGAGTTTTACTCCCAAAAGTAAGACTAAAAGCAAGTACAGTTACTGTAAAAAGGTTAATCTGCTAAGCAAAAACTAATTTAGTGATTCAGAAACTGAAGGTACTGTCATTAACAACTGACTTGATGAGTCCAGCAGTGAGTCAGAGTCCGGCAAGGATTATTGCTTACAAAATAACACCATCGGAGTAAGCAGCATAACCAAACAAGTTCAGATTTAGTTCAAATTAATTCAGTAGTTATTAACCGCATGAAAATATTTAAATGGTTCATTCCAGTCACTCTGAACGGAATCGAGTTACTAATGGAAAAAGATCCCGGTGCAGATGGAACAGTCATTTCCATGGACTGGTATAACAAATACTTTCCCAATGTGCCATTACAAAATAGCCCATACTCAAACTCGTACATTGAAGGGGAGGAGAAACCCATGTTTCTAACTGATTTAGAAGTAACTGTTTATGGCCATACCGAGCATTTTAGATGCTATGGTATCAAAACATTACAAGTCAAATTTATTTGGTGAAGATTGGATTTCTGTTTTTCGAGTCTGAAACGATGCCATTTTTAACTCCAAACTAAAGTTAAACAGGTTAAAAAAGTTAAAGTAAACCCTTCTGCGGTTACCACAAAGGAGATTGAAGAGGATTTTCCAGACCTTTTTGGCCCCGGCTTTGAAAAATTCAAGAATTATAAGGCCAAAATACAGTTAAAGGCTGATGCGAAACCTGTATATCGCCTAGTTCGCCCTGTCCCCCTTGCGTTAAAAGAACGAGTTAACCAGGAAATCCTGCGCCTTGTTGGCTTGGGTATTCTGTAGGCTATGGAAACTTCAGAGTGGGCGACTCCTCTGGTCATTGTTCATAAACTGAACGGTGACATTCGTGTCATAGGGGATTACAAAACCACCGTTAATCCTCAGAAGGAGGTCGACCACTATCCAGTTCCCACAGCCACTCCGTTATTTAGTAAATTGTCAGGCAGTGATACCTTTAGTTTGATAGATTTGAAGGATGCCTTCTTGCAGATTGAGCTGGATAAGGAGTCTCAAGCTGCTTTAACGATAAACACACCACTAGGACTTTACAGATGGCTTAGAGTGCCTTTAGGCCTAGCCTCAAGTCTAGGAATATTCCAGCGCGTTATGACACAAGTCACTAACAAAATTCCTAAATACATGCCATTCTACGACGATATTTTGGTCAGTGGCAAGGGACAAACCCATGATGACTCAACAAACCTACTTTTGACTGCACTTCAAGATGCAGGTGCTAAACTTTGTATTGACAAATGTAAGCTATCACGGCCTGAACTTAAGTATCTTGGTCACATGATAAGCTCTGAAGGTCTTCACACCCTGCCAGAAGTTATTGAAGCCATTACTAATGCCCCAAACCCAACAAACATTTAAGAGTCGCAGAGTTTTCTTGGTTTCGTAAATCACTACTCAAAGTATCTCCCAAACTTGGCACATATTCTTGCCCCAGTGACCAGGCTGTTGAGCCCTAAAGTAAAATGGATCTGGCTGGGGAAAGGATTGTGACAAGGCAGTTGAAACTGTAAAATTACTTTTTGTTAAGTCTAAGATTTTAGTTCTCTACGATCCCAAAAAGAAGCTTAAACTGGTTTGTGACGCTAGTGCCTATGGGGTAGGCTGTAGTTTGATGCATGTAATGCCTAATGGCGAGAGTCGGCCAATAGCTTTTACCTCTAGAAAGTTAACAAAAGCAGAACAAGGATATAGTCATTTTGATCGTGAAGCTTGGGGAGTGAAGCGATTTCACGAGTATGCGTACGGTCAAAAGTTCATCCTACAATCCGACCAGAAAGCACTTTTATGGATATTTGGTCGTAAAAAGGGTATTCCCCAAATGGCAGCAGCTAGAGTTCAGCGTTGGGCAGTCCTTCTGAACGGGTATTCCTATGATTTTCAGCACATACTTGGAAAGGAAAACGTAACTGCTGATGCGTTGTCACGTCTCCCCCTCCCAAACGTTGAAGAATTTGAGCAAATGGAGGAGCAGTACAACGTATTAGCACTTGAAACCATTTCTAACTTACCAGTTATAAATGAAACATTAGTTGCTGAAAGTCGTAGGGATCCTATTCTATGCAAAGTATTTAGATACGTTAACCATAGCTGGCCCAGTCATTGTGACGACCAAGAGTTACTTCCATATTTCACTAGGCGTACTGAAATAACAGTAGAATCAAACACACTATTCTGGGGCTTCAGAGTCATCATTCCTGTAGCTTTACAGAAGCAAATGCTTAAAGATCTATGCAGTTCCCATCTGGGAATTGTCAAATTAAAAGGTCTCGCATGCGCGAAAATCTGGTGGCCTTCCATTGATGTGGCCATTGAGCGAAAAAAAACTAAACATCACGTCCTAAACTCACCTGGGAGTACCCGCTCAAAGCTAGTGGTCGTTTTCACGCAGATTTTTGTCTTGTGGGTAACTACATGTTTTTGACTATGGTTGACGCCCATAGCAAAATTCCATTTGTACACAAAATGAAAAGCATAACGTTGGAAAAAGTAATAGGTATCAGGAATACCCACATTGCAGAATACGGATTAATAGACGCTCTTGTTACAGACAATGGCCCTCAATGGTGCTCTAGTTTGTTTCAAGATTGGCTTAAATCCAAAGGTATTCGTCACCTGACAGGGCCTAGTTTCTCGCCCTGGATCAACGGGCTCGCCGAGGTTTTTGTAAAAAACTTCAAAATTATCTATAAAGCTGCACGTAGGGATGGCCTGAGTATACAGGATAGCATAAATACATATATAGAATCTAGTAGAATTACTCTTTAAGTACCATTACCCAAGCAACAGCTGCAAAACTTTTATTTCAATCATGAATTCAAATCACGTCTTGACTCACTGCTTCCGGATCGTATATCTATTATCTAAGGTCAAAGAATGTTAACAAAACAAATTCGGAGTTCTCAGCATAAACCGTTATCAAGTTTCAAATTAACACACCCGTGTGGTTTCGTAATTTCAGCCGCACGTCCGATAAGTTATGGGTACCAGGGAAAATAAATGTTATACTTGAACACCAAATTTACAATGTCTTAACCGAAAATAACGTTGTTGTCCGTAAAGCTAGAGCTCACCTAAGGTTAAGAGTGTTGGATGCTAACACCCAAGATGCGGTAAATCCTATCGCACCGTTTTCTGAACCAGCACTCGAAATATCCGCAAACACAACACAAAATGCAACGAAAACAGTGCTGCATAAAAAAATCCGCTAATTACGAAGAACAAGCATTCTTCCACTTCTAAAACCAGTCACGATGTCTCCATGCCTACAAATTATAAAACACGGAAATCTATTAGCTCACGTCTGGCCGGTTTGTTTACGCCTCCGGCGAGGTCAGAGAAGTCAACTGAGTGCTTGCGTACCGGGTCTCCCGACGATAACCAATCAACATCCGACTGCCGTTATAAACGTAATCATTTAGCTCCCCAACCAATCGCAGAGAACCCAGTAGGCGGTGTTACAGAAAATGCTAGTGTTGTAAATTATATCGTTTCAAAAACCAAAACTGGTAAAAGGGGCCGCCAAGTTCCGAATAGTTCGGCCCTTCAAAGGAGTAATATCAACACACCAAAACATTCGCCAAGTTAATCTCACCGCTTAATAATTCGAATGTTAAATGAAAACTATAACAATGCTACTTTCGGTAGCAATGTTCAAGTTTTCATTTAACGTCCAAAGTATTATTCAGTGCGATTAAGTTGGCGAATGTTTTGGTGTGTTGATATCACTCCTTTGAAGGGCCGAACCATTCGGAACTTGGCAGCCCCTTTTACCAGTTTTGGTTTTTGATATTATTATCAGTCCTTTTTTTTTTATATTGTGTATTAGACTCAACTCCACTACCGTGCAGATGTGTAATAAAGTGGCACGTCAACAAGAAATTGGTTTTTTAAAATTTGCTACCACCTTTTGCCTATAGGCCGAACCATTCTCAACTTAGTCACTTCTTTATAGGTTTTTGGTTTGGTTTTAATTTTGTTGTAATTTGTTTTATTTCGTTAGTTTTGGTGTGTTGATATCACTCCTTTGAAGGGTCGAACCACTCTCAACTTGGTGGCCTCTTCACCATTTTTTGGCGTTTTTTATTTTGCTTTGTTTTTAGAGGTGGTTTGTTTTTCGTGAATTGGACGTGAATACAATTTTTTTGGCAACGTTGTTTAGATTTATCGTGCTTCACTAGTGTGTTTGTAGGCACGCACGTCAGTATACACGTTCTCATTGTCCGAACTTTGGCTGTCCAATGAGAGACGATACCGACAATACTAACAATGGTTGTAACAATATTTTCGTACTTACGCGCCATCCTCGTTACACCCCTAGGCTCCGAACTATAAAAGATACGCAGTTCGTATCGTACTGCAGCCATTCATCCAATTTCATAGCTGGAAGCCTTCCCGTTATCTCTGTATCGATGAATAATCACTCTATGGAAATTAACATGGGGATGAGCGGACTAGAATTAGCTAGATAGCTACTAGCTAGTTACACATTTTCAACGTTATTGAGGGTAAGATTTTGCATTGAAAGCAGCTTAGCCGGCATTCCTAGACGAGTTAATTTTTGTCAGGTGGGTCACTGCTCTTGATTTAAACACAATTTAAGCTTTTGTACCGCATTATTATTTTTACCCAAGTACCTGATATGTGCCCAACTATGCTTCAAGATGTAAGACACTGACGCTATGGCGCCGCACTACAATGGTTTACAACCTTGACAATTGAATTGATGTGATGTTTGTTGTGATGATTGTTGCCTAACTTGGCGCGACACACTAGCGTGCGTCTAGATTCCAAGCGTTTTTGTTCCCACCTGACAGCACTCTCTTTGGAGAAATTCGAATCGCCTCAACTTCCAACGCTACTCAGCATACCCCAAAACCTGTTACTAAAAACAAAAATAAACGAAAGATGATTTCACCAGTACCGAAAGTACACCTGAACCCGAAACTGAGAAACGCTCACCAGTTTTGGGTCGTATTAAAAAAGCACCCGATTGTTTGAATTTGTAACAACTAAAACCATAGCACAATTAATGTATTGTTGTAACATGTTACACGTTAATCCAACCGGGGGTTATTTTTAACGCAGTGGCTACTGCCAGTACAATTCGTGCTGGCACGAAGCGACCAATTTTAGCTGCTGCCAGTAGTACGCGAGAGTGGGTCTGCGCATGCGCAACTAATATTGCCCGATTTAATGGTCAATCTGGGAGGAGTGAAAAACCTTGAGTCACATGTGTCACATGGCTTTGTGGTAAAGTGTTGGACTACTACTCCGTGGACCCAAGTTCGAAACTTGGCTGGGTTGTGTTTTTTTTTTTTGGCTACTTTTAAACTTTATTTTCATGATAAATATTCAGCCTAATTTTTTATTTAGTTACAATTTTTTACATTTTTTTCGCTTTTTTTCACTAACTGTCGTCTTTAACTAGGCTACTTTTTAACACTTCTTTGTTTCATAAATGCTTGCATCATATGTTTTAGGATTACATAAATTCTCGATGTATATGATAAGCGCGCGAAGCGCGCCCCCTCAGACGGTGTTTCATATTGTTCTCTGGTTGCATGGGGAGCTACGCAGCGAGGTTTGATAATCAGTGGGGCTAACTAGTGTTCACCATCTGCCAGTACTAATAAAGACCAAGAGATAGGGCATACTGGCAGCAGCGTTTTCAACTCTCTTGCTGCCAGTACTCCACTAGTACAGGCCAATTGATAGAAGTACTGGCAGCAGCGTTTTTA